>JAQIVZ010002646.1:0-19198 GCA_034700945.1 Arrhopalites spinosus | reverse complement strand
ATTTTTGGGCATTAACTACATGGGCACCAACTATATGGGCACTAACTACATGTAGGTCCCAGGATCTGCAATCCAACCCTCGGATTTAATTTGCTGACCTTGCTTTTGCTGGGGGGGGGGGGTTTATTAATTCTATCATGTAGAGTCTCTGTTGTGTTCACAAAAATATACATTAATATTGTGTGTAGTAACCGTAGTTTTCTTTTGCTTTTGGTCTGTGAATTGTCTAGCTCAATCTATAAGGTTAAGGTTGTTATAAATTCTGTAAACTTGTACATTCTGAATAAATTCAATAGTGTATAAAAAAGATTTCCCTTCAATGTATAAAATTTTCTTTTAGGATACCCTGAGAGGTCAAAGAAGATTGCCTAAATGTCAGCTGTCAATATTTGAAACTTTCCAAAAAGAATTCGGAATTGACTACTACAATTGTGATTTTGTGGTTTACCATCTTATAAAAAAATACTCTTATATTGATTGATTCACTTATTTTATTTTATTTAAAAAAAACTTGTACCTGAAATTCTGAATGACCGTCATGGGAGTATTAACAATCTATGAGTAAGACTTGGATATATATTTTAAACTTGTGTATCATACTAAATTATTTTTATTATGTCAATTTATTTGTTATAATGGTGTAAAATATTTACATGAGATGTACACAATGCAATGAGCTTGTGGTGGTTTTTTCTGTGTGTTTCTCTTTGGACCCAATGTCTCGGTTGTATTTCTGTGATGAAACAGGAATGCACATAAATTTAAAATTTGAAAATGTATTAATTGAATATTTGTGTAATTAATATTTATAAATATAGTGATCGAAAAGATCGTCGTAGAAAAAAGGAGCAACGTGTGGACTCAGACTCTCCCTCCGATATATCATCAAAAGCAACTATTCATAATAATAATAAAAACCATGGAGTCAATAATAAACCATATACTTCCAGTACCAGTTATCGACGGAAGACATATTATCAGCACCAGAAGGAGGTAAGAAATTTTTTTGTGAACATAATTTCCATTATGATGCGTGAGTACAGGTAAAGAGGAAAAATACACATTTTAGTTATTATTATTATATTGTTAAATGGTTATTAGTTGAACAACCATAGGATGAAGTTAAAAAAACATTTTGGCATCAATTCAGGCTCATTGATTTACTAGAGCAGTTAATTTCTGAGGTATATATTATACTATACACTCACAATTATTTTGAAAAATTTTTCTTTCTGAACATGTATGATTTTGTCTTGTATGATAGAACTCTTAAACATCATCATTATGATCATTTTTGTATTTGTTCACAGTAAGTTCATACAAATTTTTTTTTTACCGTTTGCACGTACTTGACGTACGATAGACCAGTTAAGTTCATTTATCAATAGTAGCCGTAAGGGTAAAGATGAGAGCATCTTGATGGTATTGTATGGAGATAAACCTAAAAGGTAAAAAACAGACAGGTTTATTATGATTATGGCATTTGAGGTTCGATGGCCATGCATTGGAGAAAACGTCGAGCAAAACTATGATTCATCTTTGTCTCTTATTTTTTTTAAGTTCAAGGTCTAAGTCTTAAATATTCACCGCTCTTTTAATAACTACATGAATTTTATAGGATACATAATACAATGTACCGTCTATACATGTAATATACACACGGATTAATTTTTTTTAAAAAAAAAAACCTTAAAGTTATAAAATCAGCTATCCTCTAATTCTTTATTACATTATACATATCGTATGGGTAGTAGGATGGTGAATAATTATAATGTTGTCTGTGTGCTTTGCACCTGAAAACAGATTGAAAGAAGGTTTTTGATTATGGCGTGAAGTAAGATAGTTTTTGACTGATGGTGGTACATTTTCATTTGCGAATGAAAATTGTGGTGATGAGTATTTGAGCGAAATTTAACGGGTACTACTTTGACTGTTCTCCTTTTCCTTTCAATGTTATGAATTAATACGGAGTTCACAAAATTAATGTAGGTACGAATTTATCCTTTACATATTATAATAATAAACCAGCGTCTGTATGACAGACATATTAAGAAAGGTATGCAAAAATTTGATACGGAGATGCATACAATGTTCAAATTACTATGAAGAATGTAATAAAACAGTAGTAATTTAGTAGGTGATGTAGTAGGGTAGGTACGTTACATGTCATAATTATTGACAACTGACAACTTTAACTTCCTTCATTACTAGACGAGACTAATGGATTTGAAAGTTGGGAGTTACATTGAAGAGGAAAAGAAAAATATGATGTTCTGTTGTTTTTGTATAGATTATTGAAATCCTTTCTTTGAACACTATTTTTAGTTTAGAAAGATATGTTAAGCAGACTTTTTCCTTCAAATATGTAAAGGAAATGGTTCCAAATGGAAACTCCAAACGGTTTTCCTGTAAAATTTTTTAACCAGAAGTGGCGGCTATATTGAGACGAAGCCAGAAATTAAGAAGAAGTTTGTCAGTAGTTTATTATGAATTAATGTCCTGATAGTTAAACTTGTTGAGTTGATCCATACAGTTGTGTAGACTTTCTTAGTTGTGTCAGTTGCTCAACATTTTCCTTGCTACTGGAATTTACGTTTGTTCTTGTACAGTATTCATTTAGGATGCAAATTGTATAAGTTGTTGAAGGCCAGTTTCTACCCTATTTTTTCTGCACAAGTTTTTTTTTGTTATGAGAATTGAACTTCTAATAGCCTTTTTTCCATCTTTATCGTGTCTATTGTCTACCTGAGTGAAGATTAGATTTTTTTTATTGTGTGTCACTGATCAAAAAATTGAATGAAAAGAATTGAGTTAATTGACGCGAGGAAATTAATGTCTCACTCAATAAATGGCTACGGGGTAAAACAAGGACAAGTGTATTTCCCTGTTCATACTTGTGTTTCATTGTGTATAAAAAGTTTGTGGATTGTGAAAAAATTTGTTGAGTTAAAAAATATAGTTCCTTATATGCATCGTCTTTCACATTGACATTGTCTTGCAATGATACTGTGTAATTTCGTTGTATTAAAAATCATAGGAAGCGAGTACACTTTTTTCCCTATGAAAACATACTATAATGGTTAAATTAACCATTGGTATGGATCATCTGGTAAAATAAAGTATTTATTTAAAATACAATTTATCAGAGAAAAAATGACGAACAAGGATTGAAGGGGGGACAATTTTTTTTATTGTCGGATTGAATGACAAAGTTGCTTAATCGTGCAAGTTTAATGCAAGTTTATCAAAAAAATTTCTCATGATATTTGATATATCCACTGTTTTGACTCGTTTCATAGTGTTGTATTCAAATGGAATTTTTAAGGTGTAGTATAAGCATAATATGATAAATGTTGTAGACGGGACTATGTGAAGTTTTTTTTTTTTCTTCTACTATGTCTTTGTGTAATTTTATGTCTATGTATGGAAATCAAGAGTCAACATTAGACTGCGTGCTCTTTTTTTAAACAAAAAGTGTCTTGGTTTGAAAAAGTGTGTCCGGTTTCATCAACTGCTTACAAAGTACTACTTGACTCTGTATAATAAAATACAAGTTAAAATATGACAGTTTAGTGTTGATGGTCATAGAATTGAAAGTGATAGTTTTGTCACTCGTTATGTTTTTTTTTTTTGTAAAATATCACATTGAGGTTGAATTTTCACAGCTGACAAATTGATGTGTGATGATGACTTGGTCATACTTGATTTAACTTTTGTAAAAACATTTTAAAATCAAGAAACTTGTAGTAATAATACTAATAACAAGTTTCCAATATCTTTGTGTCATTTGGTCGTTCAATGTCAAAAGTCTGGGCAGACTAGTTTTCTAAACTCGTACAAGATTATAAATTTACCAATTCAATCATTGAATTGCATGTTCCTTTCTTGGTGTGGGAGATTTTTTTATTAGGTTTCGCGAAAAAAGTTGAAAATCTCAATTTGTGATGTTCCCAGTGTGTTTTTATTGATTGTTTGTTTAATAAACTCCAATTTATAAAAATCGGTGCAGATGTAAGTGATACTACGTCATAACATATCTACGTTTATTGTGAAATAAAAGAAATTTTATGTTAACTCTTTGTGTGTTATGGAAAACTACGTCAGTAATAATTGATAATATCATTTGCAAAGAAAATATTGACAGTGATAGTGATAATGAAAATTCATTGACCAGTTTAAATTATGATTCTCTGCTGACGGTGCAATAGTGATTCCCATCACATGTAATAAATAACTGATAGTTGTTTTACTGTGTACATTTTTAACGTCAAAATATGCGTCTAAGACTAAAAAAATAGGCAGGTGCGCTGATTGCAATTTTTTAGTAAATTAAATTTACGTAATGTATACGTCAAAACGTTTGACTCAAAAGTCCATTTTCGTCACCAGTTTAATTATCAAGAGAATAATGTTTGCTCAAAATAGAATTTGTGCAATTATTTTAAAACAAAAATAAGTGATGAGCATCGAGAGTCAAATGTTTGTGATTAGGAAATAATAATTCAAGGGATTTGAAAGGATGATGGAGATTATGTAAGCCTTTTAATTTTATTTTCATGGAGTATTTTTTTTTGTAAAATAAATAAAGTGTGAAGAAAATGACCCATTCGGCTACTCTCCACTTGTCATGATTATGTCAATGGCGACATCACTTTTCACGGGTACAGACAGGCTTTCACTTTCTTTAAATATTTCTTGTGTTTTTGGCAACCTAGGGTAAAATTTTGTTGGAATAAAATGTATGAAGATGAGTGAAAATATAACAATTTTTTGGGAATTTACGCCTTTTGATTATCGGCTATGATTATAAAAATATTTCAGTGAAAGTATGAAGCTATGGATGGAATTTTTTTAGAGTATATATTTTTTGTGTACATTATTAATACGTCGTACTATATTATGTCTAGTAGGCACAAATGACCTCAACAAAAAAATATTGTCAAGAGATTATTTAGGATATTATTTGAGACATGAGAGGATGTTTATATTTTTCTCTAGTATGTACATTCTGTAGTGTAGGATTAAATAGTTTTTGTTTACTTTAAAATGAGATAGGATGAAGTCACGAGGACCGTTACGGTACATAAGGTATTTTATTAAGGTTGTAATATGTAAGAATACTTGTGCAGTTAATAGTAAGAGAAGACTCGAAAGCAGTGCTGGGAATGACTCTTGATTTTTTTTTGGTGGTGAACATTTGCCTTTTTGTTTTATGGTAGTGAGCTATGCAGATTTTTTTTTTTTTGATTCCTGTATTTATGTTTTCATTTCATTTTTCATGAGGTACACTAGACTACATTGTATGTGTACACGACGATAAGAAAGAGGAAAAAATGAAGGAACATTTTAGATTGAGTTGTTTAGAGGAAGGTACACATTTAGGTTGAAAGATGGGGAGGTAGCTCATTGAAAAAAAATGTACTCGTTGATTGTAAAACATCCTATAATGTCTAGAGGGGGATATACATAGGAAAACAATATATATTTGTGTACAAAGAGACTAACATGAGTTCATGAATTAGATGATTCTTATTATTAGTGGGATTGTACGGTATTTGAATTGGTTGTACGACGCAGAACAGTAACATAAGAGTTGAACTCGGAGCTCCTGATTTTTACAAGGATGAGAGAGAGAGAAAACTGTTGTCAACGAAAGTTATATGCGTTTTTTGGATGTTGGCACGGGGAATTTTCAAACCAGTTTTTAAACGCTCTCTCTCTCTCTCTGTCTAAAATGCATTGAGGAGGACTTTGAGTTTTCCACTATAAGTAGTTAGGGCAGGAGAGTAATATTTGTTGGTTCTTTCTCACCGAGACTCAGGAAGCGATATGATTTTTTTACATATATGTAAATCTAAATATAATATATGTTACATAGTCCAGCATGTAGGAGAGAGATAGTTTTGAAGATACTCTAGAGTCTAGTTGATGGTAGAATAAAGAAAGTCAGTGTGTACTGAAGTTATCGGAAGTATGCAGAAGGAGGGATAGATACTTTCATATTTGATGCTGAGGTTGCAATGTTTCTTCGTGTATGGGTAAAAACTTACTATATATTTATTTATATATACACAGAGAGACATACTGGCACATAGATATGTTTAGTAGGTATAATGTTATTGTGGTACACACACACACACATGTTATATTTTCAAACTGATTTCAAGAATCCCGAGGAAAGTTAAGAAGCGACAAACTATATATACACAACATAGTAAAGTAGTGTGTGTATTTTTAGTCGCAGGGTGAGAAAAGATGGTGAACTAAAGCTGAGTGACTGACTACCAGCAGTATTTTAGCTTCCACATAACTAGAACTTCTTTTCGTACATTACACTACACTACTACTTACTTCATGTCTTTGATTCTTTCGGATCGGTCCAGCAAGAAAAAACAAACTGTACTGCTCAGTGGGTCTGATAAGGACGATAAAAACCTCTGGTTCAAATTCGTATCTTCAGTTCACGACAAGACTCTTAACGTCTCTCTCTCTCTGTTGTGTAATCTAATCATTACGTTGTCTTGTGTTACTCTGCTTTATGGCAGACATTTTTTAGTTGCTTTTAATTCATGTATTGAATTTATCAATCATCAGAACATTGTTATTTGTGAACGTGGTTTACAATTGCGCATAATATAAATATGAGCCACATTAATATTTTGAGAAGACAGGAATTTAAATTTCCTTGTTATGTGTGTGTGTGTGGTGTGTACAAGAGAAATGACTGAAGGGAGCTGTACAACAGTATGCACTACATTGTGTCGTTATGATAAGAAATTCTTGACATACGTGAAGTGGAAGTGTCGTCGTTGATTGCCATTTTATTTTTCATTCTCCATATTATTATTTTTCTCTTCATCAAGTTTATACACACATACAGTGAACATAGAGAGGAAAGACACCATCTTTATATATATTTGGCTTTGGTCATTTTACGGAACTTTTATTCCTCTTTCCCTGTTGCTTGTGTTTTATTTTTTTTGAAGGATATTTCACCTGCATAATTCCACCGCAGCGGAAATTCAGAGAAAAAAGGGACTTTTGAAAAGTGTGTATGTGCATGTTATTCCTTTTGTTGGCCACTTGTCTCTCTTTTGAACTTGTGGCTATGATAGATAATAATTTTGCCCTCTAAAACGGAAGACTGTTTATACAATCACTATTAATAAGAGATTTATCGGATTGGACGGATTCACTTTTTTTCTTCGTTTTTTGGATCAGACGGCATTTTAGGAGCTCAACATTATTGAATTCTCAAAAAAAAAAAATTGAACTCTTTTAGAAAAAAATGTTTGTATCCATTCACTTCACAATTGTGACAAAAAAATAGTTAAATATTAGGAACGACAAGTGACGGCGGTCCCAAGGCGTTTCCTAGATTTAGTTGTACTTGTAGTATTTTTGTTTTGTCTTGAGTTGTGTGTGTGTCTTGAGATCACTACAATCATTGGGGCGGACTACTCAGACAGTACTACTATGAGCTCAACATCAGGTGGTGCATCATCAACTAGACCCCGAAGAAATTTTTATGGGCGTTCAGCAACTACCAGTGTGACTCAGTTGTTGTCCGAATCTGATGTCGTGAAAAACGTCTCAAACTTACTTCATCGACTGACATCTAAAAATCTTGTCGCCCCATCCTCAACAAGACCACCACCATCTGAGTATTCTAGTCAAAGTAATAATTATACAATGGCATCAACCAGAGGAATTAATGGAAGTAACAATGCTCATGGTGCTCCACCAGACTCTCCAAGAAATTATTTTGGGAGTCGAAAAAATTCAACAACATCAAATTGTTCAAATCAGTCAGATTCGTATACTTTTGTCAAATATAAACCACCGTTACCCACAAATCATTCTAGTCATCATGGAAATAATAATAATAATAGTAGTAGTAGTGGACATGGTGCCATTGGAGAGACTAGTGGAAAAAATACAAATGTAAATAGTAATAACAACAATGGTGGAGGGAGTAGTAGTACAGGAAAAATGAATTTCTCCTATTTTGGAAATGATAGACTTAAAGAATTAGAACAAAAATTTGCTGAGAGATATAACAGACTTTTTGGACCTGGAAGTGGTACTGAGTCATCATCAAATAATACTACTACGGGTAGTAGTACTGGAGCTGGTCTTGTAAAGTCAAATTTCCGTGACTTGCGGAATAATGCAAAGAATCAAGGAGGAAATAATGAGAATTGTACGAGTAGTAGTATTAGTGGTAATGATGAATTTCGAGGTGGTTACGGTCTCTCCAAAAGTGCCTCTGCTTGTGGAACAACAAGGCCACATTATGCAAGTGTCTCTAGTCCATATGGTTTTGGGTTGGGAAATAATAATAATAATTTAAATTATACATCCAACGGTGCTGGCAGTGTTGGTAGTGGACTGCATACAATTTCTACAAAAGGTCTCTCACCACGTAACCCAACAACAAATCCGTCCTCTACTTCTAACTATGATTTTTCAACGCGGAGAAGTCATGGTGGTGCTCTTTCAAAAAGTGCCAGTAGTAGTTTTATACATGATGCAGCTTTAGGTGGAGGATTAAATAATTTAGGTTATTCTGGAAATAGTAGTAGTGGATATTTAGGTGGTGGAACAGGAAAATATTATCCACATGTTGGATTGGGTACTAGTAGATTATATGGCTCAAATACAACTTTAGAACCAGTCCCAGAGATTAGAAGACAAACTTTAGGTTATAGAGAGAGGGAGAGGGGTGGGAAAGAGTCAAGTAGTGGTCTAGTCAGATCAAATACAAGTCAAAATTTGGATAGAACTCCATCGGAGGATCATAGTGAAGGAAGTATTCGACCAGATGATGATAGTAGTGGGAGTAATACGAATGGGTCAAGTCAAAGAAGAAATTCTTATAAATTACCCTCACGATATTATTACAGACGCTATCGTCACAAGTCTTCCTATACAACGACTCCCAAGGACAAGGAAGTCTCACCATTAACGCTCAAAGATGAGAAAGTACCTCATGTTGAAGATGATGACAATAATAATTTGACGGGCATTGGCGTTGGGAACACGATCCCAACGTCACATGTTTTGGCATATGACATAATGCCAAGGAGTAAGGCGTTGAAAGACGCTGATGATATTCTTAGTCTTCCCGATGATACAATAACCCCAAAGACAACATTATTAAGTCAAACCGTCACAAGTCTACCTGATAGTAGTAACAAAGAGAATGAGAATTCAAATGAGCCCATTGATCCAGTTGAGTTAATTAGAAAGAAAGAGATTGAAGAGTTGATCAAAAAATATTCTGGTCTTACTTATACTTCAAGTAAATTTGTTCAATTAAAAAGTTCTGGAGTCAATAATATTAATAGTCCTATGGATGCCAATTGTAATACTATTGGTAATACAAATACAATTATTGAAAATAATAATGAGGAACCACCATTACTATTACCAAAAGTACCATTAGTCACGTCACAAAGTACGAGCTCAATGTTGTCTCAAAGTAATAATCACAATAATATTAATAATTCGAGCTACTACGGCTCTACCTCTGGGCTTGATGAGTCTCGATCTTATCTTACAAAGAACTCTAGACTTGTCAAAGACCGTGTGAACCCTGTGATATACAACGAAAATGTAAGTCTTTTGACTGCTTTAATGATGCATTGTATTTAACTACGTATTTATTCAGAAACGTTTTTTTTTGAAAACTAAAAGAACAAAAAGACTTAGACCTTGCATTCTATAGCATGAAAAAATGGTATTCATTTATTTAGAAAACATAAAAATATTTAAGGTTTTGTTCGGTGTACATTTTCTCTAAAGGCCAACATAATGTCATGAAGAATTTAATTTGAAAAAAATCATACATTTTACATTTTTTAAAAAATATTTTAAATTATTGAAGACTCTTCATGGAAGATTGGCTGTTAATTAATTCATTTATAAAGAATTTGAAGGCTTTTTTGTACTTAATATATTGTCAGTATTTTTTGGAAATATTATTTACTATTTTGAGTGCATTTAAGTAGGTAGTGGTAGTAATTTTTTTTTTGCATTTAGCACCCGAGTTCAAAGAAAAGTTCATTGACCTATTACATAGGGCAATGTCAGTCAATGAAAATTGAATACTCTAAAATTATCTTGTTAGATTTTTTTTTTCGAAATTCTGTGTTTGGGCTGTAGGAGGATAGCACATACAGTTATTTGTCACCCTATTTTAGACACAATTGTCATAATATGCATGCACAAAGGGTGAAGCTATTTAATATGAGATGATTTCATAGCTTATGTCATTGGATTTTTTTAATTGAATTGAATTAGTTTATGAAGTTATCAAATCCGATCACAAGATTATTTAAGGGATGAAAAAATGAACTTTTAGGTGTTAGGAAGTAGACATGTAGTTTTTTTCGTTTAAATAGGGGAGAATATTTTTTTTACAAAGTAAAATTAGGTTATAAATGATGGCTTCTTTTTGTTTAAAAAAAATAAATATGTGATAATATAAATTAATTTGAATGTATACAAAAGAAAAAATCCTATCGTTGGTTTCCTTCTTGTGTTTTTGCTTTTCTCGGATGATTTAAATGAACGAACGAAATGAATTCCTGACTCAATTTCTCCTACGTTCCCATTCACTGTGTCTGGTCCTGATTCTTCTTGCTCTGGTTCAATCCAATCTTCTGCTGCCATCCCGAAAACATTTCACCCTACTTCCCATCAATAAATTCCTCACTCTCATCGACAACAACGTGTCTTTTCTGGATTTTTGTCTTCTTCTCCTGATGACCATGTTGGGTGTTTTTTGCCAAAATCTTCTCAACAACAACGATTTTGCATCTGATGATAAATCTCCTCAACGATGTGTGGACTGATGGACGATGATGACCATTTGGAAATTTTGGAATATTGAAAAATTGGATTTGATGGATGGATGGATGAATTTGATTTGACATGAAATAGCGCTCACATGCAACTCCAATAGAAGACGACGAGGATGGACACCTTGTATTTCAACTTGGGAAAAGAATCCTTAACCGATGTTCGTTATTCAAGTGCCATAATATTAGACTTTTAAAACAAATTCTAGTTGACTAAAAAAGAAATATATATTCTATATATGAGTTTTATTTGACATTGACAAAAGTGGTAGTTTCATGTTCATACTTGAAAGTATTGAAGACTAACCTGATTTTTTTTTGTCTTTTTTTCCACTTTTAACAGATAAGATTTTGGACACGCTTGGGGAAGGAACCTTTGGAAAAGTGGTCAAGGTTAAAGACTTAGAAAAGTAAGTTGTTTTAAATTTGTCGTCAATGTTTGCATTCAAATTGAATAGTAGATCGTATAAATTTTTTTTAGTAATAGAATAGTTTCATCATGTGTTACAAGTTTAAAGGAAACATTTTGGTAGGATGAATGATGTTTATGCTCATTTTATTTGTGTACCAAAGATATTTAGGGGAGGTTGAAAAAAAATTAGGATCAGAATTATATTATTATCATGGGTTCATTACGTAAATTTAATTTGATGATAAATTCTTTGCCAACTATTTATTCATTTTATTACTACCATTAACATTGACATCAATAAGAGGTTGGCATTTCTTGTAAAATCTTGGAAGATATTTAATATAAGTATCCATTCTATGTGGTAATATGTATGCATGCGTGGCTTTAAATTCAAATATTAGACAAGTTTGCCATAACTGTATTGGGTATCAAAAATCCTGACAGTCAAGATTTTTTTTCATTTTGATTTGTATATTATAAATGTTCAACATAATTATTATTGTTAATATTCCTTTGTATAGTTGAGTTGCAATTTTGACAGAAAACAACTGTTATATCTCTCTGTAGTCCAAGATTAAAAGAGAGAGAGAGACGATATGAAAGGAATAGAATGGTTGGAGAGATGAGCTGTCGTATTTTAGGAAGCCCCATTATAGTGACTGGTGACCCAGTTAGATTTTTGCAGTCTTGTTCATCTTCTTGGGTCGGATGTGGGAGACACCTTTCTAGTACCATGGGATTAGTTTCTACTAGGTGGATATGGAAAGAGAGATAATATTCTTTGTGTGAGGTTACATTGCACATTCGTCGTCTCTGTCTCTCTCTCCCATGCACATTCAGAGGAGTTGAAGTCATTTTAACCAGTCATCGTCTACTTTCCCAACCTGACTCTCTTTCTATGTTAGGTATGTTTACATGAGTGGGACTTAAAATACAGGGGACTATTTTTGTTGTTGACTTGATCTAAATTTCCATTTGGTTCAAGTCCAAATTACAGAGTGGGTTCAAAAAAACATTTTTTTTTCTGCTGATCATCATTGCTGGAGTATCAAAAAATATCTTGTTGTATACTAAACTTTTTTCTTTTTTTAGTTTTGTTTTTATTTTTGCGTAGTAAAAGAAATTAAAAGTAGTTCAAATAATTTGCACATTATCTCAAGCAAGAGTTTTTTTTTCAAAAAATTAATACCTGTAAATTAAAAAAACAGCTGGGCCATGTAATATTATTATGTGTCATTGTTTTTTAGTTTGATTGATAGAAGCACCCGTAATTTTTTTTATATTCTAGTTTTCTTGTACATTGCTCAATTCCACCTTGCCCTCCTCTTCTTGTTTCTGTTAGACAGAAGAAGGTCGAGAAAGATTTAGACTTTCATTTGCTTTTGGTTGAGGAGCTAGCCAAAATTTTTTAAAAAAAGGTTGATGTTTTTTAACTCCGCAGTTCCTCGAGTTTTTAGTACGCCACCATCAACTTGGTTGTGTTCTTGTAGACAGACATTATAGACTTGTGATATAGATATTAGTATTCATGGTATCTGACTGCTGACTGTACTCCAAATGTACGGTAGAATGTCGAATGTCAAGTCTAGTGTAAAAGACTTTAAGAAAAATATAAAAGTATTACGGGGAATGTTGCACACAGAAAGAGAATTAAAGTATAAAGATATCAGTTCTAGTGTACACACACACACACCACTGTCTAATTTTAACTTTTTTTGCACAGCGAACTTGAGAAGTAAATAAATTGCTTCATATGAGTTTTATTTTTTTGGAACCATGAGAGACAGAGAGAGAAGTGTACATGGTAGTATGGATAACTTCTTTGTTTCAGATAGTGAGAGATTAAGATGGACTACGCCAACAGATGCTGTTTTTTTTCGGACGCAATTTATATTATTGATGATCCTTAATGTTTATAGGGCATAATTAGATTAAGTTTTTTTTCCTACATTATAAACCATGGAGTATTGTTGATGCCAAGTAATGCACCGTTTATTATCTTATTAAATTTGTTTTTTTTGTGTGAAAAAGAGAAAAGGCAGATGTTTTTTTTTGAAACTGCATTTTTATAGGATTGAGAAATTATGCTCGGGTGCTGAATAATTAGCTTTCCAGTCTGTATAGTTTTAATTTTCATGTTGACATGTTTTTTTTTTTTAAATTTTGAAATGCTATTTTAATATACATAAAATATCATTTCATTGGTCTGTCCCTGGTGTACATGTAGCTATTATTATTATTGTTTTGTACGACTACTGTTTTGGTTTGAATGTAAGCATATGATAAGGAGAAAATATTTAGTTTTTATGAAAAACTTAATTGGTCATGTATAATGTTACTGTTTTTTTAGGATGAATATGAAAATTAAATGTTGATAATATTGACTTTACAGAGATCGAATAATTGCGCTCAAGATTATAAAGAATGTTGAAAAATACCGTGAAGCCGCAAAGTTGGAGATCAATGTCTTAAAAAAGCTTGCGGAAAAAGATGCTAAAGGAAAGTAGTAAGTTTTTTTTTCTGCTGTTTAATTTTTTTTCCTTCCTTGTTTTTATGTACGTTAGGTGAATTTTCTCTGTCACTTTTTTTAAAATTTATGGTCGAATGATAGTACAACATAAGATGACATTTTATTTTAAAAAATTATACGTCCTAGAGTTTGTCAATTTTTTTGTTCGTCTATATATATTTTTTTGTTTCTTTTTTGTATTATACAAATCCATGTTATATAACATGGATTCAACGAAACAAAAAAAAATTGTAAAAAAATGATTCAAACGATAGATAGTACCTAATGATATTAGTTGCCCTTTATTCTTCTTACGTAATTTTTTTTTATCAGACTGGTTTAAATAATACTTTGGAAAAAGTGGAATCATTTTTTTTGGCATGAAATTACACTGTTTTCTTTACATGATGAAGTCTTTGGACGTGAATTTTTTTATAGTAACAGTGCGACCTCGCTCCAGTAACATTGTGTTAAATACAATAATAGTAATTGATAAGGGAAAGTTTTGAATCAGAGACTATAGGATAGTATTATATCTTTTGGGTATCCTACACATGTAAAAAAGAAAGGAATGTTAATAAAATGTTCTTTTAATTTTTTTTACAGCCTTTGCGTACGGATGTTGGATTGGTTTGATTATCATGGTCATATGTGTATTGCATTTGAAATGCTTGGTTTAAGTGTCTTTGATTTCTTGGTAATTATTCTTTAAAAATCCCTTCAAAAAAATACTTTTAAATATATTATACTGAACCCATATGTATTTTTTGATGAGTGTGTTTCGGTTTGTTAAGTTCATTTATTGGAAATGATGTGATTTAGTTTGAAAACAATTGAAGATGCGAGAATGAAAAGCAGCTTCCTTAGAAACAAGGATGATTTTATTCACTCCCGCGCACAGCTAATAGCTGCCCTTTTCTTAGAACAAGCTGCTTTTCGTTCTCGCATCTTCAATTGACGAATGTTATAATTCTTTGGCTAATGTGATTCTTTTTTTTTGAAAATTGCAGAAAGACAATAATTATAATCCATATCCGTTGGAACAAGTGCGACACATTTCATATCAATTATGTCATGCTGTGAGATTTCTACATGACAACCAATTGACGCACACAGATTTGAAGCCAGAAAATATTTTATTCTTGGATGCAGACTATGAAGTAGCGTTTGATAGTCGTCGAAAGAAAAGAGTCCGTCGGGTTAAGAAAACGGAAATAAAATTGATAGACTTTGGCTCAGCGACGTTTGACTATGAACATCATAGTACAATTGTTTCCACAAGACATTATAGGTAAATTTTGGAGTTTTGTTGAGGTTATTCTTTGAAATAGACTATTTCAGAAATACCATTTGTATCTAGGTTTATCAAATTGATGATTAATTAATGTACTGATAAAATTGATTGTTATGTAAACTTTATAGAGCACCGGAGGTAATTTTAGAACTATCCTGGTGTCAATCTGCAGACGTCTGGTCACTTGGCTGCATTATGTTTGAATTATACTGTGGACAAACGTTGTTTCAAACGCACTCTAATTCTGAGCACTTGGCAATAATGGAGAGAGTTCTTGGTCCAATTCCGTCCAGGTAATTTTTTTTAGACAATTATTCTCATGAAATACTACAAGTTATAAACAAACTAGATTTACTGCAACCAAGCTGTTGTAAAAATTTTAAACTGTCTAGCTTAAATAAAAGTTGCTATAAACTTATGTTTATGTATTAAATGTGAATTTATTTTTTTTTGACAAAATAGAATGGCTAGAAAAACCAAGACAAAGTACTTTTATCATGGGAAGCTTGACTGGGATGAACGTAAGCAAACAACAAAAATCTATTGAAATCACTAATATGGAAGCATCTTTATTAATATGTAATAAAATATGGTTTTATAATACTGATGATTTTTTTTGTTTCACCAAATCCACAGGATCATCTGCTGGACGATATGTTAGAGACAATTGCCACCCACTCCTGGTATGATTTTTTTGCTTTGATATTTAATTATAATTTTTGAACCTTTTTGGTCAAAAATAACATTAAAAATATGCTTTGGTCAATACACTATTGACAAAGTTTAGTGTGCATAATTTTGTAATATAAATATTTGTTATATAATTGTTTTTTATTTGCACTCTACAGCGTTATATGAAGTCGGATGATGAGGACACTCGTCATTTATTTGACTTGATTAGTCGAATGCTAGGTAAGTAGGCAAACATTTCCTGATTAATAGAGACTCAATTACATTGAGTCACCCAACTCATACAAGTTATGACCCAATTTTTTTATTGTTCTAGAATATGAAGCTTCACAACGAATAACTCTATCGGAGGCATTACAACATCCATTTTTCGAGGTATTTAAAAATTCAGAGCAATTCTAAAGCACTAAAGCTTTATATTATGTAAACTACTTCAGAGATATTGTACACGATGAAGAACGACTTGTTAATACTTAATTGTGACAATTTTTTAAAAAACGATCCAAAAATCTAAACTGATCATGAAATGTGTCTGTTACGTTGCATAATGTTTTCAATTCATTACAAAATGTTCTCTAATGTATTAATTTTAAATGTTTATAATTATAACTTATTTTATAATAAGATGTAATATTTAATTAATATATCCATATTTGTAACATGAAAATAATTTTTTTCTTAAAGAAAATCCCTTCTCATTTGAGACTGACAGACGACGAGGATAAGAATCATCTTTCACCATCACATGAGAGAAGTCATTCGTTATCAAGATGAAAAAAATGTCCTTTAAAATTATTAAAATATTCATCGTGACAGGATTTTTTTAGCTTAAAAAGCGGATACTAATTACTCTGTAATGTTATCATTATTATTATTCTGACCATATGAAGATGCGAGAACGAAAAGCAGCTTGTTCTAAGAAAAGGGCAGCTATTAGCTGTGCGCGGGAGTGAATAAAATCATCCTTGTTTCTAAGGAAGCTGCTTTTCGTTCTCGCATCTTCATATATTATATACATAATGTGTGTGAAAATAGAAATTGAATAGATTTCTCTAAATCTAGTTCTTCTAGCGACACTTAATGTACTCTCCCTCTCTTTTGTTTTTTTGTCTCATAAGTGCAGTGGTATATAAACAAATTAGATTTATTATTGGAAAAAGAAATTTGTCAATATTGTAAATTATACTGGAGTAGGTCAAGACACTTTTAATTATTTTATTGATATTAAGAAAATTTTGTGAGACATGAAAGTCATGGGATTGACGTGTATTTTACATGAAACTTTTGAAATTTGGGCACAATCAAGTGCTGAGCTGAGTGTGAAGGTTTTTTTTTCTTCACGCAAATATGAAATTTGTAATCCTTCTCTTTAAATCTATTTAAAACAAAACACCATATTATTATAATTATCTATCATATTATTATTGTACATATTCAATGTATGGTGATTCTTTATGTTTGAATGATATTATGTCGACCGACTTTTAAAATTTTCTTTTAATATATTATTATTCAACTATGCTGTCCATACTAAATATTAAATGTATTATTATTATTCTACCACTTAAATAGTGTAAAAATTTATATTAAGCTAGGGCTGATGTGTGTGTGTGTGAGCCTCACATAGTGAGGACATATGAATGATGATTGTTTGTTTTTTTGCGAGTACGAGTAACATTTTAAGGAGAATTTGATCAGATGATTATAAAAAATTGCTAATTCAAAAGTCAACGTGTGATTTGATATCTTCTCGTTCTCACCCGTCGCTTTACTTTTAGAGAGAGAGATCATTCAAGACAATTATTATTTCAACTATATAAAAGTTGACGTATTTAAATAAAAATGATGATTATTAGTTAGTTTTTATTTGTTACTTGATTTCATTCTTTCATAATTACTAATTAGCATTGCATGTTTTTTCTCAGTTTCAGTGGGGGACAAGGAGCATTATAATGCTATTTGTAGCTGTACAATTATAGTTGACAAAAAAGTACAGTAAAAAGCAATCTTGTCCAGCATCTCATCCTTCGTACCATAAAATTTTGTTTGGATTTTTATAATCAATCGGGCTCTCAGGAATGATCTGTACGCCAAGTTACCTGGTGAAGTCAAGTGGCTGGTAAATACATTATTGCAATTTTTCAGTAGTGTCGAGTAGGTCTATGACTCTTATTCCACCAGTTTTCAGGTTATTTGGTGCTTGTGTCCGGTAAATATGGAGTCTATTATAGACTGTCTATATTACAGACTTACATGAATTCTCTCATGGACTTATACAGTAACCCAGCTATATAAGAGACAAAATAAGTTTTTCAAAGACAACGTCGCATGCACTCACTGATTAAGTTTCATGACCATCGGTAGTGTTTACGCTACCACATTTTAAAATTTTTTTCTCTCTTTATGTAGACAATAGGATTTTTTGCGTAACACTTTAATTATAAGCTTAATTAAAACTTTAGTGATGACATTAGTTCATAAAGGATCAGCTATTGATTTATAAACTAAACTACAAGTTATTAAAGACGTGGAATCTGGAGAAAAACGTGCAATCATTGCAAAAAGTGGGGTTTTACTCGTCAAGCCATAAGTCGAATACGGCTCAACAAGACAGTTCTTTCAAACGTGACCAACGTCAAATTGTCAACAAAAAGAATTAGAATATCAACTCTTCACAACATTGACTTGCCTTTGCTCACGTGGTTCAACAAAATGAGGGAGAATGGCCTAGATGTGACTGATGAAATATTGAAAACAAAAACAACTCTGTTGGCTCATGAAATTTATGGTCCTGATCGACATGTAGGAAGAGGTTGGATTGATTCTTGGAAAAAACGACACTTAATTGCCCGTAAAAAAAACAAGGAGAAGAAAAAAGTGCCGATTACGCGGCAGCCGAAAAATGGTTGAAGGAAGAGTGGCCAATAATTAGTCAAAATTACGAACCAAGACATATTTATAATGCCGGTATATAGTCCTTACTTGTCTATTTTTGTTTTTTTAACTGTTGCTAAAAAAGCTATTGTTGTATTTATCCAGATGAATTTGGACTCGTCTATAATGCGAAGCCATCCTATACTTTGAATATCGAGAGCGAAATTTGCAAAGGTCAAAAAATTGACAAAGAAAAATTATCACTCTTATTCTGTTGTAATATGTCGGGCACGGGCAAAACGAAACTTGTAGTCATCGGTAAAGCTGCCCGTCCCGTTCGCGTATTTACATACCCTACAGTGGAAACGGCACCAGGGATTTTTTTGATGTTTTAGTCCAATAAAATTAACCTGTCAGGGGTAAAATTTAATTTTAAAATTTTTTCTGTCTTTGCATTTTTTGATTTGACCCCTCAGATTTGAGTTGGGTCATATTTTTGATCTCTGGATTAAAAATATTACAAGTCCATAAAAAACATTGAAAGGGGGTGGAGT
>JAQIVZ010002645.1:0-19219 GCA_034700945.1 Arrhopalites spinosus | reverse complement strand
TCATCTTAATATATACTCTATGAGCGCGAAAGTTCGCGCAAATGTCTGCGCGAACGTCAACTCTAAATCCACCTTTAGTGGAGAAATTGAATGATGAAATTAAATTTAAAAGGCATAAATTGTAAATAAAAAAAGAAAGCGACTAAAATTGATTTTTAAATTTAATTGTCTTGATGGAGTCATCAAACATTAAAAATAATTATTTTGTAAATTAATTGCACAAAAAAGAATTTCCATTGTTTACAGTCTTTTGTTTCTGTAAATTGATATTGTGAATTGTGATTAATTTATTGAGTTTAACTTTCATAAAATTTAAAATGATTTTTAATTGTTGACAATTTACCACATGACAAGAAATTAAAAATACAAATAGAGAAACAAATTAAAAAAATTATTTTCGTTGTAGTAAAACATTGGGTGTTAGTATGACCCATAGGAGGTGCTGGAAATGATTCGATCTTCTTGGTCACTAGTGGGGTAGCCAGTAATAGAAGCTGCGTACTCCCCCACAGCTTTTGTGATACAGTCCACCATTCCTGTCAAATTTAATTTAATTAATTTTCAAAATCTAATTTTTTGGTCCCTCTTTTCCTTTCAAAACTGTCCATATTGTCAAATAAAATTTTTGAACTTACGCGCTGCATTTAATTTTGAAAAAGAAGATTTGCAATAAACATGGACTGTGAGATTTGGCATGAGTCGAATGGCGTAGAGTCCCATCACTTTAGATATAAAATTGTATGGCTCTTTTTCCTTGAAATCAAAATCATAAAATCGCATCCCCAACACTCGCAAATCTACAATCAAAAAATTTGCCATTTAATTTGCAAAAAAAATAAATAAATAAAATTGTTACGTTTCAAATCCAAAATGGAAGGATTGTGACGAAGCTCCTCAAAATGATTAATTTCCTCCATATTCGTGTCCAGTATTTGACAAGTAACTGGAGAGAATCCAGTGAAGGCAGCATCCAAATGAGGAAAAGAATTAATGGGACAGTCCCCATCAATGTCCATCCCCAAATATAAACTTTTTAATTGTGTGAATCTCCAAATCCCATTTTTAGAAATGGAGGGAAAATTTTGAACATCTTTCATAGAAAGTTTCTCCAATTTTGGAAATATTTCTGGTAATCTTCCCATCACTTTTGGACTAATTTGTCTCATAAATTGAAGACATTTCACAGATGGAGCCACACTCAAAAATGGAAAATCACAACTCAAATCATCATCCCAGACTAATTCATGCAAAGCGGGAAATATTTTAGTCCAGTCAACACTCCCAATTTTTTCAAATTGACCCAGGTCACTCGACTCATCAATCATTTCTTGAATTTGTAGATCACACTCTGGAGTTTTCCACAAGTCAATAAAAAGTGACCTGACCTTGTCCAATTTGGGCCAATACAGTAAAGGTAGTCCTCCAGTGTATGACGATAATTTGACCACTCTTAAACTTTTTTGACTTGATTGTAAAATTTTGAATAATACCGCGTAAACTTTGCGTACTTTCTCAAGTGGAGAATTTAAAGATAAATTAAAATTTAATTCAATTTTTATTTCTCTTACTTGAGGTCTTCCCTGTGCAAATTTTTCATAAAATTCAAGCCAATTTTCCAAGTCGAGGTCATTGAGGTCAAAATTCAAAGAGAGAAACTGAATGACATGAACTTTATCCATTTCAATAAAATTGTTTAAAATTTCACCATCCTCCATACTCAAACTTTGTTCATATCTCTCCAAATTTATGGCAGATTTTAGTATCTCTTGGGCAAATCTTGAATGACCTCTAAGGTCAGCTTGAAGAGATTTAAGGGAAGGTAGAAAATAATTTGAAAGTGGCGCTCCTGGCACTTCAATTTTAGACCAACTCAAAGGAATCCCATGTAAACTGAGGGACTCTAAATTGGGCACTTTTTGTAATAATTTCTTGAAGAATTCTAATTGACCTAGGTCAAGGTCCAGGTCACTATCTTCAAATTCAAAATCAGAATCGGAATCTTCTGTACTTTCATCACTATCGCTAACGTCATCATTTTCACCATAAAAATAAGAGTGACCTCGTCGACGTCGTCTTTGACCTTTAAGGCCAAGCCAAAGAGATTTAATTTGTGGGCCATACAATCCTAAAAATTGATTGAGGTCAGGGCAGTCCAAAATGAGATTGTAAAAATGGAATTCTGTACATGGAAATTTTGAACTTGTTTTCAAAATTTTGGTCAATTTTTCAAGTCTCTGACAAGAGTTGCCTTTCTTGTGGATAATGAGAGAGGGCGTGGTTGTACAAGTGAATAAAATTTCAATAGATTCTCTTTGAAGTAAGGTCATTGACCCTAGGTCGTTCCACAGAGTGTTCACGTGACGATATTTCAATATTTCATCATCCGGCAAATGATATAAAATAGTTTGGAGAATCTGAAATTAAAATTTTAAAAAAACCCCGCTAATTTAATTTATTTAAATTATTTAAATTATTTTTTACAAAAATGTACCAATGGATTACTCCCAATTTTAGCGGCTCTTTCTTTATTTAAATTTTCCAGTTCATCTTCACTTGTTAATATTTCTTTAGTTTGCTCCATTGCCATTATGAAATTTGCAATTTGCTAATTAATAATAATATTATTGTTTTTTTTAAAAAAAATTAAATTATTTAAATTAAAACTTGCCAAATGGCTTGAAAATGATGGCAAAACTTTTTTAAATTGTTACGTAAACTTTGGCCTCATGTAGACAATGTGCAAAAGGGGTTGAGAATTAATAGAGAGAAAGGATAAAATGATAAAAATTAAAATAAATTTATTTATCTTAATTGCCACTTGAGTAGAGACAAAAAAACTTTAATTAATTGGCTAATTTTAAACCATTAGCCAATTTAATTGTATTATTGGCTCAGTCAATGATAATTAATATTATTAAGTTCACTCAGTCAATGAATGGCTTATCAATTGGAGTCTAATTTCAAAAAAACTACAAAAGATAATAAAATGATTAACCATGCAATCTAATTGGGGTATTAATTTTATATAAATCAAAATTTAAAAGAAAAACAAGGATCGCTGCCCGCTGCAAAAGTTCACTTGCTCTTGTAGCGAACAATTGATTTATTAGGGACCTCACTGAAAATTAAAGACTAAAGACTTTAAAAATTACAATCACCCTTTTAAATTGTACTAAATTAGTATTACTGACCAGATCAAATTAACTGTTTAAAATTGATGCGAAAAATAAAATTTCATTTATTGATCGATTTTTTTGCAAGAAATATATTGCGACGCTTCGCAATCATAGGGCAAGCTATATATAGGGCCGAGTTTTTCAACCCATACAAACGGGACCGATAAAAACCAATTAAAATTTGTGCCATTCAAAATATTGTATAAAATTTTAATAATTATTGTAGTTTGTAAAGTATATGGCTTATTTAAGTAAAAACTCATTGATATTATATAATCCTCAACCCCTATGTTAGAACTGCAATTAAAAATCAATTAAAATAAAATACCCGCTCTGACTACAATTTCACACCAAAAATTTTTTTGACATGGTTCAAGTCAATTTAAATATAATTATTATAGTTAAATTGACTGTAATTTACTAAAGTCTACTATCACAGAGAAGATTATACATATATATATATATATATAGATAGACAGTATTTATTAATTCATTTAGGCAAACGCCTCTTGAATTGAAAAGGTCATACATACGTAGATGTGTCTATTACAATGTCGCAAAACAAGTGTCACAAAACAATATCCTCATACTTTTAACTGTCTTTTTTAAAAAAGGTTAATTTTTAATGATTTCTGTCAAACTTCAGCCAAATTTTGTTTACGTGGTTCATGGTTGTCAAAAAAAGACATTTAAAATTGTCACAATTTTTTTCAATTAAAAATATTCTATTTTTCATTCCCGTCCCGCCCTTCCTCTCTCTGGTGCGCAAAAGAGTAGAAAAATATTTTTGCAATATTGGCAAATATTATTTTTTACATATATTGACTTTCTTAAAGTGACATAAATAAATGGTGACATGTTGACCCTTGAAGAATTTTATGGAAATTTTAAAATCCTCCAGGTCATCTCTTACTTCAATTTCCTTCCCATAGAGGTCAATTATAATCGAGGGGAGATTACCAGACAAAAGTCCAAAAATCGTCGAATAATTTGGCGAATTTACATGTCATGTTTACTGCTCCAATTACTTATTATGACTCGCGCCATTTTGGAATGTGGGTCACGTGATCTTGCCTGTAACACACGACAGTGGGTGTTCTACTCTTTTAACATAATCGGCCCTCTGGGGGTTCTTTTTTGGAACACACAATGTTTTATCCTTCATCCTTGCGAATACTGTCTCATTTTCAACCATTTTTTTCGACGAGTACGTTTCATTTTATTTTGCCAAGAGAATGGAATTTTGACAAATTTTTCTAATTTTTTTCAGTCAAGATACTTCAAATTAAAGTCCCCGCCAAAATGCCGGTCTTTAGGAGAGTACACGGGGATGGAGATTGTGATGAAATATTATCCAATTTTATCTTATTTATTGGCTATAATTCAATTAATTCTTTACCTTTTTGATCCCAAGCTCCTCCTCTTCCTTTTTCCGATTGGCTCTCAAAATAAAATATTTTTTGGGATCCTCCTCCTCCTCCAATTTTTAGTTTGGATTTTTTTATGTTGTTCTTACTTGAATTTTATGTGTCAACTTTTATTTTTTCAAAAATGCCGCCATATTTTACATCATTTACTCCCCATTCGTTTCAAGTAATAATAATAAAACAATTAAATTAATTATTAAATTATTAATTTTAATTAATAATAAAATTACAGAATTCATCTTAACGAGCTGGTAAAGGGGTACAAGAGGATGCGGGAGATTCAAATATTGGTTACAATATTTAATAAATGTCATGCTGACATGGTTCTTTCCATGAAATTTGTCTTCACTTTGGTCACTGTTTTTGGCGGGTTTTTTGCCATTCGTCATCATGCAAATCATCCTGTTTTAGCCGCCGCCTCTTTTCTCATTGCCACTGATGCCGCCATGGTTTTTCTCATGATCTACGATCAAGTTTTTACTATTCCCAAATTGTTGGCCAAGAAAAAATCTCAAATGCTGGTCATGTGTCATTATCTCAATGCAGGTCGGAAGGTCAGTCAGGTTCAAGTTATACAAAAAGGATTGACCTCAATTCCTAATATTGAGTTCAAGATTGGGAGTTTTACTAAATTGGAAAGAAATACCACGCCCAGTTTTATTATTTATGTCACTTTCAACATTGGGCGACTTCTGGTGTCTACCAAATGAAGTTTTTCTCTTTTTTTTTATAATTAAAAGGATAAAAAAATGAAGGTCAATGTTAATTTAGGGATTGGAAGACAGTTAATCCATCAAAGTTTTTTTTTTATCTTTTTTGTTTGAGTCTGGGAGGATTTTGATTGGTTCATTTTGTGGGGATACACAAAAAAAAATATTTACTTTTCAGGTGAATGACAGCCATTTTCATAAAAAATTTGATTCGTAAATATTTATTGACTGCAAAAAAACAAGTTTTATTAATATTTTACGAATAATAATAAAACCCAATAAATTCTCTACCCAATTTTTTTGGCATTTTTTTCAGTCATTTATTGAGCTTCAAAATTCATTGTAAAAGTACATTTTGGAATTATTTTCAAAATGTCCGCTTTTTTCTATAGTGAGACTCTGAGTCGAAGATTTTCAACTTTATGAAATTATTTTTGAAGGGAATTTTGAGCATGTGGAGAGAATTTCGTCGTGTAAAATTTTTCAAGGGACGAAATTTAATTTTAGAAAAACCTCCATTAAATAATTCCCGCCATTTAAATCAAATTTCATCCCAACTTTGGTCTGTTTTTTGGATCCTTCGTTGGTTTGGTTTGTATCCAATAATCTCTCGTAAAATTTCCATTGAGAATCCTGCAAAAATAGAAGAAAAAGGGATTGACGTGTCAACATGGTCATCCCACAGTCACACACACACGCACTACATTTTTGCTTTTAGCCGGGAAGGTTTAAAATCCTGGATAAGTTTGTACAGTTTCCTTGTCCTTTGTTTCAATATTTTTCTATGGGTCATTCTCATCTTCAATGTCGGCTTGGACATGTCCATGCCTGTTCGATTGTAAATATTTAATAATTAAATTGTTAATTGTTAATTAGGTTGATATTGATAATTATTTTAATTGTAGATTTTACTTTAAAAATATAACTCTGTCTAAATATCAAAAAGGACCTTCTTGGCTCTATCTCCATTTTTTGATGTTGGCGACTCACATCACAGAATTTTTTGTAAAATTGGCCGAACTTTTTGCCATTATTTTACAAATCCCAAATCTAATCAAGTTTCTTAATTATTGGCAAACCTACGAATTAAAATTTCAAGAGACTTTTAGTACCCCTCATAAAATTTGGAATTTAAAAATTGAGTTGAAAATATTTAAAAATGTTTTACTAATTTTTTATTTTACTTTAATGGCCATCATTTGGTCTGCCGTTTTTTGGTTTGGCATGTACCCAACTTTTCAAATTACGTGCTGGTTTGGCACTCTTTGTATTTTTTGGACGGCCATTTTGGTGGGCTACCATGCTCTTCTTGAGGATGTCAAATTCTTTATTATGCTTAGCACCCTCTACCGTGTTTACGAGCAAGTGAGTTCTTTAAATTGAAGCCTTTTTTGAATTTTAATTTTGAAATTGAGGGATTTAATAGCTCAAGTCGGCCATATTGGAAGAGACGAGACAGAGCAGTCAAGTGAAGGCAGAGCGTGTCATAAAATGGCACAAATTAATTCACCAAGTGAGAAAACAATGTGACCTTGTTGGGGTCACGGTGGGGAGTCAACAATTAATTTTAATTATACAAACCATCATCATCTCCACTTCCTACTTTTACGCCATTCTCAATTTCATTGCTGAACCCACCGAATCTTTGAGTCTCGACCACGTGGCTTTTTTGGCGGTTGGAATCTGTGTTTGTATTTACATGATGGGACGACTTTACCTCCGGACCATGTTCGCCGACCAGATTTATCTTGAGGTCAGATCAGAGGTCAATTTCAATTTTTATTATTTTATTTTAAAATTATTTTTAATTTTTTTAGGAAGTATCCATTTCAAGAGAAATCTTGGAGATGAGACTCGAGACTAAATTGACCGATTTGGAGACACAAGCTGAAGTATAATTTTTTTGAATTTTCCGCTCAATTTTTTTTAAATTCTTTCTTTTAATTACAGTTAAATTTTCTCTACCAAACTTTGACCCAAGTTCCCATTCGAATTAGTTTTGGAAATTTTGTCATTCTTGACAAGTCTCTTCTTATTAAAGTAAGTTTTTTTAAAAAAATTAATTAAAATTATTATTGATCGCCAAATTCAAAATTTATTTTAAATTTTTCTGTAGGTTTTCATACAAATTGTCACTTACTTGATCATCATTATGCAGTTTGCAAGGGGAAAGTAAAATGGGCTCCGACTCTTTGGTCTTGTCCGAAATCTCCCGCTTCTTTCGAAAAAACTTTAAAATTAATGTTAAAAATAATTTAAATAAAATGACAATTAAAATTAGAATGTCCACTTCTCACATTTCTTTTTGTTACACTTGACGTGACGTAAGTCAAAAAACCTCAGGCACATGGAAGAGGGGGGGGGATGTTTTACCTTGAAAATTATGACGTCAGCATTCTCTCAAGTGGAAAGCCCAAAAAAACCTTTGAAATTCAAGAGCTTTTTTCTCTCTCCATGGAACATGTCCATCACTCAAGCCTTTACTAAATTAAATAAAAAATGTCGTCCCATTATTATCGTCAACTAATTGCCATTGTAGTGGTTGTCATTTCCATTTTAGTGTATTTAAACTTGGCGCCAATAACCGGTCCAATAGTTCAAACTTTGGATGGTAAAGTTCGTGGGATAGTTTCACACTCACGACATGAACAAGAATATTATCAATTTTTGGGTATAAAATATGCCAAAGCTCCCATTGGACAAAAAAGATTTGCGGATCCAGAGCCAATAGAAAAATACGACGGAATTTTTGAAGCTAATCAATTCGGACCGGATTGTCTTCAATTTGATTTTTTTATTTTCAATTCTGTCGTTGGTCATGAAGATTGTCTTGCTCTTCATATTTTTGCACCCAAAGTAATTTTTTAAAAATTTATCAACCATAAAAAAATAAGTTAAATTGAACACGTGATTTTTTATAGGTGGCATTGGAAGAAAAAGAAAATTCAAAATTGGCGGTAATGGTTTACTTGTATGGTGGCATGTTTATGAGTGGTTCATCCAAATTGTACAAGGGCGGGTATTTGGTGGATGAAAATGTTATTTTGGTAACGTTGAATTACCGCGTTGCCGCCCTCGGCTTTTTAACATCCGGTGATGACCAAATTGTTCCCGGGAATTATGGGTTGAAAGATCAAATTTTGGCACTGGAATGGATCCAAAAAAATATTGAATTCTTTGGAGGAGACCCGAATCGGGTTACTCTTTTTGGCGGTAAGTTTTGAAAAAGGCGGATATAAAATTATATTAATTAATTATTGTTAATTTAAATTTTAATTGAATTTAGAAAGTGCTGGAGGTTCTAGTTCGCATATTCAACAATTTACCCGCCATTCTGACAATTTGTTTAGCAAAGTAATTAGCATGAGTGGCACTGCATACAGAAAGTATTTGACTAGTTCTCAATTAACAAATCAATTTAAAAATTTTGCCGCCAAATTTGAATGTCCAACTGAAAATTCGGAAGAGACTTTACAATGTCTTAGACAAGTTGAAGGGTCAAGACTAGTACAAGGTCATGCGGACGCTGCGGTAAGTTTTAAGTATAATATATAAACTAAAAAATAAATAAACTTTTAATTAAATTAAAATAGTTTAATTTAAATTTAATTTTTAGGATATTTTAAACGCAAATCCATACTCAGTCTTTGGCCCTACAATAAATCCAAAGTTTTTGGAGGAGCCAAGGAATCTTGTTGCGACAGGAAAATTTAATAAAGTTCCATGGATTACGGGCATCGTCAAAATGGAGGGACTACTCTACGTTGCCCGGATAATTCGGGATGCGGAGGCGGTAAAAAAAATGAATACAAATTGGATTGAAGAACTTCCGAAACTTTTAAAATATGACCCAACTCGGATTGACATCACAAATAAAATAAAAAATTATTATTTCCCTGAAAGTCAAAATAATTTAAATATGGAAACACAAATTGAACAATTTAGTAACCTTTTTTCAGACCGTTCATTTTTTCAAGCGAATTGGCAAGTGGCAAAAGAACAATCAAAATTGGCTCCAGTTTTTGTTTATTATTTGACATACAAGCCAAAAACAAATATTTACAATTTACTGACTAGTATCAAGTCAGATGGACTACTTCCGGCTCCCCTTCAATTTTTAGTGTCAATGATGACGAAATGGGTCAAAGGACAATTTTTTCATGTGGAGACTTTTGGTCCGGGTCATGGGGATGAATTGTCTTTATTGTTTGACATTAATTTTCTAGTCCAAGTGTCAAATCCTCAACATGTTGACTGGCAATTCAGTCAACTTTTTGTACAATTATGGGCAAATATTGCCAAAAGTCAAAACGGGTAATTATTAATTTTTTTAATTCAATATTAATTATTATGAATTTAATTTAATTTATTTAATTATACAGGGAATTGGTCTCATTCAATGGGGATTTGTGGCTTCCGGTTGACCCTCAAAAGACTGAAGTGACGTATATGGAATTAAATAAGGATTCAAGTTACCACTCAAATCCAGAAAATGAGGATTTTGTACAGAGAATTAAATTTTGGGAGTCCCTTAATTTATAATTGACTGCAAGTTAACTAATAACTAAATGTCAATTAACTTTTATGTCTAGTTTTATATAAAGTTCCTTGTAAAATAAATACATTGACATGTTTGCATTTTAGATAAAATCATCATTTTTGCATGTTCGAAACCTGTCTCATGAGAATATTTTGTGAAAAAACATTATTCCTCCTCCTTAAATGATGATTATCATTAAATTATTTTTCTTGTAATTTTAATTATTATTAAAAATAATACTTACTTTATTTACATTTTATATGAGAAGGAAATAATTTCTGGATGATGATTTTTTATTAAAATATGGATTTCCATTCTTTTTCTACTTTTAAATTTTTAAATTTTTAAATTTTAATTCTTTTTAAAGAATTTTCAAAGATTTCAAAGATTTTCTTCACCGAGAAATCCTTGCTACTCCATAAGAAAAAAAATCGATCCGTCATAAAATTAAAAAGGTAAAAAAGAAACTTTTCTATTTATTAAATATTTTAAATGTAACAATGATTCAATTATTCCCATTTTTTCTTGTATTATTTTAACTATCTTGAACATAGTCATGTCCTCCTGTCCCATGTGAAATGTGGGAGTCAAAGAAAATTGTCACAATTTTCCATCATCATTTTACATTGTGATTTTCTTAATTAATTTAATAGACTTTAACTACATTCTCTACCCAATTAATCTCATTGTTTGAACTACCTTTCTGTCCTGTTAATTTACGAAATCGTGAATCATTGTTTTCTTTTTATTTGGACATGTCAATTTTGACAAATGGGGATTAATCCCATAAAATTATTTTTATTGTTTTGAAACCTTTATGACAATTCCTAAACTACAACTAAGTTAAAACAATACAAGTGAAATTAACAATAATTAAATACACATGTTAATCTTTGATTTTTATATTTCAGGCATCAAAATGCAACAAGGGCCCATTACTCATGTCAGACCGAAGGGGAAGGTCAATGCCTACCTTTTCTTTACTTCAGGTTCGTACATTTTACAAAAATTAAATCATAATTTAATTTTAAAAGGTCAACCATATTAACTTATGTTAACTTTAATATTAAATAAATATGTTTTTGTTTGATTTTAGCCTGTCGACAGGAGCACAAGATGTTCTACCCCAACGAGACTCTTTCTATTCGGGACTTTTCACGAAAATGTTCGGAGCGATGGAAGGTAGTTAAAATAATATTAAATAAAAAAAACTTGATGATAATCATGAATTAAATAATAACAAATAATTTTTATTATGCATAGAACATGCCACCAGAAGAGAAACAACGGTATCAAGCCATTGCAGATGAGGATAAAAGAAGACATGAGCGTGAAATGTTAAATTATTGTCCACCAAAAGGTCGTGGAAAGTTCCGGTCTCGTGACCCGACAGCCCCAAAGAGACCCCTTTGTAGTTTCTTTTTGTTTTGTCGATTCGAAAGGAAACAAGTTAAGGCCATGTATCCAGGGATTCGCTTGGCTGATGTTGCCAAAATCCTAGCACGACTTTGGTCTGAAGCTGGACCGGAAGTAAAGAGCAAATATGGTGAGTTTTATTATAAATAATTAATAATTAACCATTAATAATTAATATTCATATTATTTTAATCAACAGAAATTATGGCCAGTGAGGACAAGATTCGTTACCAAAGGGTTTGTCTATAATTTGATTCTCTTTTTCACAATCATCATCATATATAAATTGTAAATGTTATGGAAATAAAAGTAATTAATGACAATGGTAATTAAATTTAGGAAATGTCCAATCACAAGAAAAACACGGCCTCATCACATTCAACCGCCTCGTCATCTTCATCAACCTCATCGATGCCATCATACCGAATGTGGAATGAGTTAATAAGGACACCACAACCCAAATTTTTATAAATTCAACACAACAACAACCAAAATCCCAATTTACAAGTTTTAATTATTACCAATTTAAGTATTTCTACATACTTTACTCATTTAAGTAATTTTAATTTAATTACTATCATTATTTTAACATGTAGTACATTCTACACATAATGAACTGAGATTCTCTCTCTTGTATTTTAGGAGAAAACCATTTAGACTGTAAAATTATACATCGTTTTTAATTTATAATACTCTCTAATTTTTATTCTCATTTAACTAATTATTGATATTAATTGATCTTGATCCCAGTGTTTTCCAATTTTTAAATCTTGTTTCATATTCAAAAGAATATCTTCTTGAACTGTACTTAAGTATTTAAATATTAATCTCAAGTCAGAATCTCATGATAGCCAATATTATTTATACAAAATCCATTTTAAATACAATTAAACTATAAAAAAAATAATAGGATACATGTTACAATAATGACGAAAATTGTGCAATTTTAATTTAAGTGAACACATACTCCATGTCTCTGTTGAAAAATGTGGATTCATTGTAAAAGTTAGTTTTTAATTATTGATGATGATTATTTAATTTATTTTGTGTTTTTTGTAATATTCGTCTTTTTGATACAATACCTAACATATATTTAAATGTAGTTAACTAAATATTTAGTAAATAGGCAAAAAAACAAAATGAAACTAAAAGTGGCAAATGGAACAACAATTTAATTTGTTCTCAACACAAAAAAAAACAAAACAAAAAAATATAAAGATGACTTCATTTTAAGACTTGTTTTTAATTTGTACAAAGAAACAAACTTTGGATGAAATTAAATAATTAGAATTTAATTGTAGTAATATTTAGTAGTTTAATTATAAATCTCTTTGACATTTGCAAGATTGATGACTTGTACATTGTAGAAATATGTTCCTATGGCCTTGTGTATGTAGTGTAAGTGTAATTTTAGTTAATTGCGGTTCCATTTAAGTTTCCAAAAAAATGTAGTCGTTAGTCGTGTCAATGTATTTTTAGTGGGGAATTGACGGTGGAGGTGGATTTGTTTTTTTCTCGTTAAATGACAATTAAAATTAAATCCATGTGTCTCTTTGTACTATAAAAATTTTGTGTAGCATAAATTTTGGCAATTTTTTGTCCCTTTTACCCGGCAAAAATTTCATGGGTCACACTAATAACGGCGGGGTTCTGGAGGCGAGGGAGGTGTGTAGTAGCCATAAGGATTTTGGGCAGACTGAGGTAAATTGTGAGGACCGGGAGGAGGGGCGGGTGGTCCAGGATTACTGGTGACGGGGTAGGGAAGAACATAATTGGATTGACTGGGTACATTATTAGGCGGGTAGTTGGTCTCATACCCTTGATTATTCGGTGCTACAAACCCCAATTGGGGTGGTCGTTGACCCTGATTCTGATATCCTTGATTCTGATTTTGATTGGGGCACACCTGTGGCGGAGGTCCATAATTTTATCCCCCTTGGCCTTGATTGTAGTCTACCATTCCAAAAATATTAATTATAATTATTTCAACATTAAATTGATTCTAAAATTCTGACCTGGCTGAGGCTGATAATTTTGGCCTTGACCTTGTGGACGTTGTTGTTGAGGGTAGGACCCTTGATTTTGGGGGTATTGTTGATACTGCCCCTGTTGATATTGTCCATTTGGATTGTATGGGTAATTTGGATCCATTATTAAATTTTGAGAATTACTAATTAAATTAATTGCAGTGATTAATTAATTACAGGTGCGAGTGCATCAAGTGTCCATGTAGCTTTTGTCTTTAGAGTATGAGAAATATAGAAGTGCAAATCTAAAGACAGATGCCAAATCAACAACTTTTGTCTTTTGTCTCAAATGTTGGACACATTTCTATGCCAACAAATAAGAAATTGTACATAAATATAATGGCAAAATAATATTTCAACTAAAACATTTAACAGACATCATCTTCATGGCAGGTCACCCTCACGAGTGGAAATCAAAGGACACTTTTTTTTCAAGTGGACAGGAAATGGAGGCGACGCCCTTGTCAATTTTTGTCTTGAGAGAAAGACACCAAAAAAATGAAAAATCATTCTTGAAGACTAGCAATAGAATAAATCATTTAAAAATCAAATAATATTTTAACCCCCTCCACCTATTTGACTTGTTCAATTATTTGTACAAGTCAAAAATTCTTTTCTTTGTGCATTTAAATTGAACCCTTTTATTTATTGTCAATATTTACCCCCAAAATTGCATTTCCTTCTCAGTCTAGTTCATGTCTGAAGCCTCTTCAGTGTGCTAAAATCCATTTTTTGCAACCCCCTCATTTGTCACAATTTATTTCACAAAAACTCTTCTCAAAAATTGGACAAACTAATAGAAGGTAATTTATTTTAATTAATTTAATGTATAATATTAATTATTTTTTACTATTTAATTTGTATAATTATTAATTAATAATAATACAATAATTATTATTAATTAATAATTTAGGCAAAAATGGAGGTCACAAGACAATTAATTCCAATGGAGACAGTGACATTGACAATGAGTTTAAAATCTTTCATAAATTGTCTCCTCATGATCACATCCGGGGTCAATCTTGGCAATGACGCCAACTCCACCTGTAATACTCAAGTCCTCCTCAACGATATTTTTAATCGATTCGCTGACCTCGGCCCAGCCTACGTCCTCCGTGACTTGACCCGAGCCACCCTCACCAGTGACACTCTGACGCGATTTATTGTGGGCGGTTTAGCTGGGATTGGAAGTTGGGCCATGATATTAGAACGCCTCTCTCAAATTAAATCTCCTAAATATCAACTCATAACTTCCCGCCTAAGATGGGCCAGTCTGACCACGGGATTCCTTACAGGATTTTTGGGGGTCCTTTTTGATCTCTATGGTCTTTATACAACTTCACATAATTTATTTCAAATTGAACAACAATTACAAACTAATTCACTTCAACGGCATCGTCTTGGTCATTTTAAAGATGAAGACGATGAAGAGGAGGAAGATTTAAATGGAGTTAAAATTTATGAAAGTATGGTCGATTTTTATGGGGCTGTTTTGGGGGTGGTGGCTGATGTCATTGATTTTATGGCTCCTCAATGGGGTCAAGGAGTGGCTCTTATTGAATATTTATTTAATTCTTATAGTCAATACAGTCTGGCTCTTTATAAAGATGAGTACGGTTCCTAAATTATTTTTAAAAATTTAAACTTTCCCACTCTTTCTCATGTCAATCTCCATTGTTGTCCTTTTCTGATTAAAATGGAATTAAAATAATTATTATTAATTTTGAACTATTCAAATTTTATTTCAAACTTTATTGACGTGACAATGATTCACAAAGTCACAAAAATAATTGACCTCATTGACCCTGAATTTTTCATCAAAAGAATTTAATGCTTTCCGAATTTTGCAATGTAATTTATGGACTTTAGTGACTTTAAATGGGGCTAATGAGCAGGTAAATGAGGTCCCTTAAGCGGGGGAGTCAAATATGGCCCACTGCCTTGAGGAAAAAATCCCGAACTCTGATTAAGAACATGAACATGGGCATCAGGAGCCAATCCTGGACCAGTTTGTGTTGGATAATAACCTAAATTAAAATTATAATTTTAATCTCAATTAATTAATCATTTCTCATCTAATTGATTAAATTTACCTGGATTCTGTCCTTGAACCAAAACAATTTGATCTCGATTGACGGGTTGACGATTCAAGGGACATCCCGGACACAAACAACAGCAGAGAACGCACCCAACAATGAGAGCGACTGGGATGCCTAAGGCCAATGCGAGGATAGCGCCAAATCTGAAATTTTGAAAAAAAATTATTTCTCGAAAAGTGAAAAAGTCAGGTCAATTTTACGCAAGGCCAGTGTTACAGCATTGGGAGCACTCATCCATCCCCAAAATATTGACGTCGAGGGTACCACAACAATATTCATTCGGGTTACAAGTCAGACCTTCAGTGACCTCAAAGGAGAATGATAAACCTATTAAAATTACAACAAGGAAATTAAATTCAACCATTTTTGGTCTAGTTTGGAAACCAGAATAATTTCAAGGAAAAAGGATAATTTATATTTTATTAAAATTTTAAATGGCATTTATTCACAGTGGATTTGTCAATAAGAAGTTTAAAATTTTGATTTCATCACAAAAACGAAATCGTGCTTGTCATGTTTATTCAAAAAAAATTATTTGGAGACCTTTGATAAATCCCTTTTCACGTTTTTTTTGTCAAGTGTCCATTTATTTCGAACTATCCAACTATTGCAAGGTTAAACTTTTTGAAAAAAAGAATGAATTTTGAAATTGAAAAGAAAGTTGGTGAATAAAATGAAAAATAAACGGTCTCAACATCCGAACTTCTAATGTTAAAGCATAGTTCTGGTTTCCAAAAATCTGACCGGAGGTCGCCAAATCCGGACACCTACATAGATAACAATAATTTGATTATGAGATAAATAAAAATGAAATGTTGTCAATTGATATATGAACTTTCTAGTTATTTAAATACTCGTTTTTCAACAAAACTTGTTCTCTTGCTCAGCGTTGGTCACACTTTTGGGACAAAAAAAACAAGGACGACCCACTCATGAAGAATCAAGAACTAATTAGGACAATGTGACCTTTTCTTTTACGCGACATTTCATTCACCTTTTTCATTTTGAGTCATTCGTAGCAGTTTTTTTGATTTTGCACAAAAATTTATTTAATAAAAGAATGCAAATATTTTCAACCACGCTCATCTTCCTTTTTCTCCTCACTGCCTTGACCTTGGCCATACCTTTAAACACTGAGGAAGATGACAACGATGACACCACAGGGGAAGATGAAGGTGAGACTGAGGACAAAACAGCTGAAGAAGAAGAGCCACAAACATCACAAGATAAAGAGCGGTACAATTCAAAATTTTAATTTTCAAAAATCCATTGTTCCATTTTTTTGAATTTTGAATTTAGTCCCGTACAACTCCAGGAAGTGGACCTTCCAACAAGTTTTTATCACAACGAGACAGAAACAGTTTACGCGAGTTTGACCAAAGGACCGTGTTCTAATAATTTGAAATTTCTTCCCGCTTCCAATAAATCAAATGAGCAGTTTGGACACTGTGCATGTCACCAGGAGGCTCCACGTGGTTCAGTGGATTACGTGCCTCTTGTTTACCATCAACCCACTGACACGTGCTACCCCATTTTTCAAAAGGTAAGTCTTACAAACCACTTAAAACTGGCTACTAATAATTGACAAACTTTAATTAATGCTCGCAATATTTAGGGCTACTGCAAAAACACCACAGACTGGCTAATCTACACAGCCCCCAATTTGGTAGAATGTTTAAAAAATCCTTGTTTCAAATCAACTCTAAATCCCGCCAAAGTAGTTTGGTTTGGTGGGGGTAGCTACTGTGTTGAAAGAGGAGCTCTCTGTGACCCTGATAACCCCACACATGTCGTCACTTTTGCCCCATTTGACCCTGTCCCAATTTGTGCTGAACCTGTCCCTCAAAATTCGACTATTGTGGGAGTTCATCGTAACGGTGCGGGATTAGAATGTCGGGCAGGTCATCGATTATTAAAAAATGGGGATTGTCTTTTGATTGATCTTGTTAATTAATTAAATAAAAAAAATTTTATTAATTGTAATTAAAATATTTATTTTGACTTAAAAATGACAGTATAAATTCCAACCATGAAAAGAGAAAAGACAGTGACTGCAATTAAACCCAAAAGGACATCACAAAAACAATTGGCTACCCGCCAAAAATCAAGGGGTTGATTATTCAAACTTTTTCTCACCCCCACCCACAACTGATAAAAATAATCATTGGGGTCATGGGTCTTTGTGGAGGGTCGTAAAAGTGCTTTTTTAGTTCGAATCACTTTTTCCGCCAACATTTTGAGTTTTTTTGTTTCGTCTGGGGTAAACCCTCCAATTTTGTGGATTCGATCAATTGTTTTTTTGAGGGCTAAAGTGTAAGAGGCTGAGCGCGGGCCTGTCCAGAAATTCCAGTAGATTCCTCGTCCCTCTGAAATGTGAACGAGGGTCTTGAATTCTCCTTGAAGGTAACATCCGTCTTGATAGTCAATCAGCTGGAAAAAATATTCCCAAAATTCATTTTCTTCTGTCCCCATCCAATTTTCGTGGTCATGTGGACTTTCATCTGGAATTATTTATGATGATTAATTTTTTTAATTAGAAATAATTTTTAAAAATTAAATTATTTACCTTCTTCAGGGAGACTTGTGATTCTTTTTTTGACTTGAAGGACCTCTTCCTCAATATCCTTTTCAAAAATTTCTTCTTCCTCCGCCATTATTTTTTTTAAAAAAAAGTTCACTTCAAAATTGTGTTAGAATTTTAATGTCTTGTCATTGTGGTAAATGGTAAAAATTAAATGCACAATTAAATATTAAATTGTGATGTTCTTTTTGTGGAAATTGAAAATTGTTAATAATTAAATATACAAAATTGTATTCAAAGTCCCCTTTATTTTTTTTTGTAATAGAAACTCAAAGATGAGGAAAAGGGAACTGTAACGGCCTCACAGGGATCGTTGAAAGCGAAGGGAGATAGGAAATATTTTGAGGGATGAATTATGCAAGGGCTTAGAGTTATAGATAGATCGTATATGTACATATATTTTATGATGCAAGGGAAGCGTGTCCAGGAAGGGTACGAGGGTTCAAGGGCGCAGGGACTCTTTTCTGGAGTACTTGGTTCATTGTGACAAATGTTTGAGGTCTCAAAAATATTGTAGGGTACGATGCTCCCTAAATGTATACGTGGCTAAAAACACGGACGAAGATGAAAGTTTTTAAAAAGAATTGAAAACGAAGACAAAAATTTTGAATTTCATAAAAATGGAAAATTTTTTCATATGGGGCAACTTTATACCAATCGGGAAGAGGACTACATTTTTTTCTACATGAATATAATTCTGTGACAAACTAATTTTGATAAAAATTTAATTTTAATTGTATTCACTAGAGTTTTTTAATAATTTCAATTAATATTACAAATATTTTATTTTAATTTTAAAAAACTCTTATAATAATTTATTGTTAAAAATATAAATAATTTAATAATCAAATTAAATTTAATGGACTTACAAGGATCATTTGACATTTAAACTTTTAGAAATAAAAACAAATTATTACTTTTGTTCAATATTGGGAACGGGTCTATATCAAACACAATTTAGTCAATTCTTAAAACAATAGTAATTTTTTGGAATCTTTCTATAATTTAAATCTGACTTTTTAATTTCAAAAAAAAAAGTTTAATAGAGTTTCATTATTTTTTGGAATGTACTACACAACTAGAATAATTTTTATAAGGAAGAGGCGGGTAATCATGTACCACTTTTATTTTTGGTCATTTTTGGTCATTATCAAGGTGAGGGGGTGGTTGTTGGCCAAAAGTATGATATATACATCGAAAGTTGAGGCAATTGTCTTCATTTTGTACCTTGGTTTTGTTGTGA
>JAQIVZ010002644.1:0-19221 GCA_034700945.1 Arrhopalites spinosus | reverse complement strand
AGACATTAAAAGTTCAAAACATTTTTATAATTTTACTCTTGCGGGTCTTCTCCCGGTATTTTAGACTCATAATTGCGGGTTTTAAAGCTTGACCCAGCTCCTAGGCATATTAAACATTGGACGTCCGTAATAATTATTTTAATATTGAAAACATTTAATTTTATCAAACTTAAGGTGGGTTATTAATTTTTCTTCCGCTCCGTCAATTAATGTTATCGTTACTCAGATAGAAAATGGTAAGATAATTAAAAATAATATTTGTAATTAATTTTAACTACAAAACGGCAATACAAATTTGACCCTTAACATTTTTTTCTAGTGGTGGAAACAAAAAAAAATTAAAGGTCACTGCCCTCGTGGTGGAACCGTCCATTTGTTTATTGGACGAGCCAAATTCTTCCCTGCGGACCCAATGGCATTCAAGACTCTACATAAGTCAAGCCATTACCGAAGCATGACCAACGGGCAGATTGTGACTTGATAGAATTTCACCCGGGTTTTCTCTAGTGTCACGTTTCCAGTAAGCGGAGACGCCTCTCCGAACTTTATGGGATGGTGGAGAAAGTGAAAATCATTTTCAAGATGGCGTCTGAAAATTCCCTACTTTGACGCCAACATTGGGAATAGCCCCATCATTTTTTTAACCCTCCCCCTCCCCTCTTGTCTCAACGAACCTTTCATCATGAATCAATTTAATTTGAGTTTTGATCAATTCAAAATTTCCTGGGATTTTGGAAAGCTTTTTCATAGAAAATTGTAAAACAAATTAAGGAGTCTGCCGCTATCGTGACACTCACCACCAAAGCCTCGCCCCCCAAAAAAATCAATGAAATGTCCAACTCTCTCACCAAAATGGTGTCAAAAATTGTGCCCTCTTCCCAAATAGTCTCTCGTTAAAAAACAATTTTATTTTTTTTTATTAAAAAGAAATAAGTATCTCATTAAAAAGTTTTTAATGAGATACAAAATTAACAAGTAAAAAATTGGGGAAAAAATTTATCATGAAGGTAATTACAATTAAACAAGTCTACAAGAATTTTAATTACTTGTCCGAATAGATTGGGGATGTAAATATTTTTTTTAAATAGACAAACTCAAATATAATAACATATGACTATCTATCTCACCTGAAATTAGTCCAATTTCTCATAAACGTGATATTTTTTTACTGTCATTAAGAAACCTAATTAAAATGTCGCTAATTGTCACTCACAATCTCTTTAATGCTCTGCATATTCTATAATCATTCTTAATTAAATTTATTTTGACTATAAATAATAACGTCCCATTTTCTACTAAAATTCATTCCAGCTTTTAAAATCTTGAACAACTCAGAGCTCAAATTTGAATTTTGTCAATTTGTAAAATAACCAAAATGGTAATACCAGTCTTTTGTTTTGTGTACCCCCCCCCCCACTTGAGGTAGCCTTTAATTAGCTGGTGGGGCTGGAATTTCTTTACCACGGCCACGACCCCTCCCTCTCCCACGACCTCTTCCCCTCCCACGGCCTGCTAGTGCCTCTACTGGTGGAACTACCATTGGCAGGGGCGCTGCTGGTGGAAAAGTATAAACTGGAGGTGGCGGACGATACATTGGCAGAGTAGACACCGTTGACCGGGATGGTGTCCAATGAGGACCAGGTAAAGGTCGATCAGCCGGCCAATTAAAATATTGTGGGGGTTTTAGTGCCCTGGGCGGAGCTTGCCAAGTAAAGGGTTGAGCGCAGGCTCTATTCAAACAACGAACAGCATCGCATCCACTTATTTTTTCGCATACAAAACGACAGTAAGGACATCTCATGAATTGTTTGGTCTCCAACATTTTCTGTACATATAATTTTAATGTATTAATTACATTTCCGATAACCAATTAAATATAATTGACTTACCGTAAGTTGAGCTTCAGACAAAACCTCATTCCTTAATAGCACCCGCCTCTCCTCCATTTCTTCCTCCGTTCCCCCTCGTTCTTGAACCTCCACTTCCCTCCTCATTTCTTCTTGATATCCTTGACAAGTTAAATTTGTATGAATGGCATTACACGTCACACAATTTTGTTGACTACAAACTGGACAAGTATAAAAATTGAAATTCCCGCCTGCTGTCTCCCCAATTTCCCAAAAGCCATCACAATTCCTTCCCAAACAATGAAATTTATTTTGAATAATGTCTTCACAAATTCTCCAACCCCATCTCACGTGTTTTTCATAGACTTGGGGTGTGGCAAGTGCTTTGAATTCAGCATGGGTCAAAAATTCCAAACATGGGCCACTCTCATTGTCAATGAATGGACATGGGATGGGTAATTTTTCTGCGTTGTTAATTATTTCTTGCAAGCATTCTCGACAGAAGGCGTGGGTACATTGTTGTAAAATAATCCCGCCAGATTCCACTTCTGAGTTCATCCGACTACAAATCAAACATTCAAATTCTGCTCCGGTTGACACAATCTTCAAATTTTCTAGTACTCGACTTGCAGCATTGTAGTAGAGGGATAAATTATCTTTGGGAATGTCCGCCAGGTGAGTGTCCAATAATTTTGTCATTTGTTGGCAACCAAAATCGGCGCCTTTTTCCAAAAGCTCCTCGTCACTCATTGGAGTACCGGATGCGTTGGATTGGTGACGGAGTTGTAAATATTTTTCACATGACAGGCCATCATGGAGGATATTACAGTCGAGACAATTTTGTTTGTTACAAATTGGACACAAAATTATTTTCCCTTCGTGATCCGCCTCAACAATGCACACGCCGGAACACCCGGCGCCTTTACAATGGAAAATTGGCAAGTCTTCCGTATTGACCTTGGTCTTGTACTCTTCATCCTTGGACTGACTGGTCAACTAAAACAGCAATTATTTTAATTTTTAAAATATACATTAAAATATGTATAGATACTTGTATTGTGCATTATTTTAAACTTACCGCTTTTATTTCACTGTCCTTAATAAATTGCCCACAATCCAAGGGACATGGAACAGGAGAACTTTTTGAATTTTCGATCCGATTTTTGAGACATTCCCTACATCAATCAAAAAAACAGTTTAAACTATTTAATCATCAAGAATAATAATAGAGAACAAGAATAACGTATAATTAGTTGACTTACTTGCAGAAAATGTGGTGACAAGCCTCAATTAAAATCCCAGTTTTCGGCTCAAGTTTCACTGCACAAAAATTACAGTCTCCTGGCTCATCATTGACATGGAGACCACGTGACTTTTTATTGAGAGGCTCGTGATGGTGGTTCCCATTTGAAAAAATTGATGACCCGAATGGCTTTACCGGGTCATTTCGGGGGAGAAAGCAGGCAGCGGAAGTTGAAGGCCCGTTAGTGTAGTGACTAAATTTTAATTTAGATTTCCCGGGAATAACAGCAATCTCCTCAATGTCACTGTCATCACTCCATGTCACGTGGTCAGGGATTTTTCTCATGACCTTTGGGGTGTCATCTCCATTAAATTCCATTTTAATTTTCTTGGTATCATTTACACCACTAGACAAATTAATTCCATTAAGTTTTATGTAATCATCAAAATTAATTACAATTTAAAATAACAACTGACTTCTCTGTGGGTTCAAAAGGAGAAGTGGGTCGCTTTTGACAGAATCCACTTGGCCCTAAGTTGACACACGCCAAAATTAGAAAAAAAATATAACGAGTACATTTCTAGCTGTAGCTGGCTAAATAATTTTTGCATAAAAATGATACTGTTTTTTATTGACCTACCTGGACTGAGATCACTATTGGGGGGCAAATTCAAGTCAGTGCTGACGTCATGCAGATTTTTGTCCCGCCTTTTGACGAGGGGAAATCGTTGACCGAGTTGATAGACAACCTCATTAAAAATAAAATGATGAATAGTTTTCTCAGTCTTTGTGGTCTCTTGTTGAAGTTTTTTAATAATTTCTTGAGCCAATTGAAATTGAAGAGTTTGAGATTCAAATCTTTTTCTGAATTTTGGCGTGGCCAATTGACTCTCATTTTGGTCTAAATGAGTCTCCATTAGTTGGGTCAATTGTTGTGTGTAGGTGTCCGTCATCAATTTTAGTTTATGGACGATTCCATTCAGCCAGTCAATTGTAGTTGCCCCCTCCCCCGATGAAGAGCACGGACGTTTTTTCATAGTCTATTGTCATTAAATTAAATATAATTAAATCCTAGTTAACTTTTTTTTAAATTGGAATTTTATATTTTTTCTTACTCACAAAATATTAGCAGGTACAGTGCAGTGGGACAGAACTTTTTTTAAATAAATAAGATTTTCATAATTTCTTGTCTCTCCAATTTTCCAAATATTTTGTTGAGCACGTTGTCGTTGTGTGAACGTTGTGTCAAAAAAATATTTTTTTTCTTTAATTTGGAATTAACTTTCCAATCAAAGAATTAAATGATACAACAAAATACCGCCAGGTACAAGATGGTGACTGTGTGTGGTACACGTTGAAGTGACAATTTATGAAATAAATGTGTCACATGACTTTAAAAATTGAAATTTAATTTAAGCACATTTCAAGTCGTTTGTCGCTTTTTTCAAAGATTTAATTTGAAAAAAGGGATTTGACGCCAATTTCAAGGATAAAAGAATAAAAAAAATTCTTAAAATTCTTTGAAAAAAGGCCGATTGGTGACAAGTTTGAGAAGAAAATGGGGGAATTTTTTATGTTTTTTTTATGAAATGACATTAATTTCAAAAATAAAATACACAATTTAATGGTTTCTTCTGTTCATATGTAGAGTCCTCATAGTCTAAGAGGCTCTTTCTGTTTATTAAATTGTAAGTTCTGTTGCATCATTATTTGTAGATAGATGAGAATGACCACTTTATTTATTTTTGTCTCTAAACATTTCTTGTTTTTTTACCCAAAAATTCTCCAATGGGGACATGAATGAATCAAAAGATTGTACTATCAAAATCATGACAGTCAAATTAATGCTCATTTTTATGAATGTTTTACTATCTTTTTTGACATCACTCAATTTCAGTTTTTGAAGCTAATTAATTATAAAACTTACCATTTTAATTATGCCCCACATCTACATACCACCTAACAATTTGTATTGTCTCTAGTCCCTATTGAAGATCAATTTCTAAAAATTCTCATTTCAATGCAAACTATGCAAAGTCACTGAATCTATTCAAAATGTTTTTTTTAATTTACTCACGTGAGTCCCCAAAAATTATATTTGGCCAAGGTCAAGTTATTTATTTAAATTCAGCAACAAAGAATAAAAAACAGAGCAAGACATAAACTTGTCAGAATTTGACAAAAAAAATAAATATAAATTTTGTAGGAACCAGCCCAATAATTCTAGAAATAGAAAACTTTTTTTCAAAAAAATTAATTAACTTTAATTGAGCAACAAAAATCAAAAAACTGTAGAAAAAAATTCAGATCATCCCAAGACAATGTGGTCAACATGAGCATTCCGATATTGTCTCTTGCCCGTCTTCTCCACATTTGTGTCCTCAAATTGATCAAAATGTAAAGAATGACTTTGCTTCATTTGAGCCCCCCGTATCCGATCTAACCGGTCCACAATCACCGAATTGCCAGTCACTCCGTCCGAACTATTCCGTCTCTCTCCCTCATTCTCCTTCTCCTGTCTTATCGGCTCCAATTCCCCATGCCCGGATTTTTTCGGTTCTTTTTCTTCTATTGAAATACAAAATTCAACTAAAATTAATTTTAATCCAAAAAAACCCTTGAAAATTTTTTTAATTTTTTTTTTTTAAAAATTGTTACCATGAACAGTACTCAATCCATGACCCAGGGTAAGGTCAGTAGATAGTCCAATAAAAATGTGGTCACTCTTGACCCCACAATATCGTCTCCCTCTCCGTTCTTCAACTTGATCTTGAAAATTCATTTTTTAAAAAATTAATTTAAAAAAAAAATCCGTTGAAATTTTGTAATGGAGATGGCAATGAAAAATGTCGCTTGTCAATAAAATAAAATGTGGAGTGATGGGAATGGCTGAGAGGGAAGAAATGATGAAAATAATTTTCATTTTGTGTTGATTTGTGTCAATCAAAAAGTTGTTCAATACACATTCAAATGTCAAGTATTAAATTACACAAATCATTTTTTTCCCCATTTACTTTCTCAAATGTGAAATGCAGGGGAATTGGGGGGAGGAACTGGTTATGAAAATCTATACAATTTTAATATCATTTTCCAATTGATTGCAGTGCAAAAGATTTTAATTATTTCTGGGTCACAAAAAAACTTGGACCAAACAAATGTGCATGCAATCCAATGCATGTTGAGCCTATTGAACAATAAAAGAGATGAATTTGAGTGCTAGAGAGCATGGGGGAGATGATTAAATGGCGTGTAGACTCCACAAGAAAGTCTTCCTCATTTCCATACCCGACCTACCACCACCTGCTCTCTTCAGTGAAAACATCTCTGCATATTTTCAAAAATATCCCTCCTTTCTCTCTCTCTCTCTATTTTTTGAAAAACAATTACAATTGCAGATATTTTTTTTGAATATTCTAAATTAAATCTATTCAGAATCCAATCAGAATTTATTTGTAAAAATTAAAAAGAAATGATCTGGGGAATATTTTAAAAATTTAATAAAATTTATGTTCTCACGGGTATGGAAAAGTATGTAATTTAGAACATTTTTGATTAGAATTTTTTTTTAAAAAAATGCAGCCCTCCATTTTTTGAAAAGGGGCTTTTGCAAATACTCTTCAGTTCTTACTTTCTTAATAATAATTCAATTAATTAATTACAATTAACTCAAAACTGTTGTTTTCAAAAAAAATCAGTACAAATGTAAAAAAAAGTGCTGCTTTTAAAAAATTGTTATCGAACGCGCTAGACAAGAAATTTAATTTAATTATTTGGGACTTGTAAATTGTGATTTTCATTGTTTTTAATTAAAGTGTATTAGTTAATTGTTGGTATTGTTCAAAGGACTTGACAATTTCTTGAGCATAAAAATGTCCTTTTTCTGTTCCCAATATGTCTTCTAATTTAACTGGGTCTCCAAAAGTGTCAAAAAAATAAAATGGGTCAAGAGCCAAAATGAATCCTGACTCACTTTTTTCTTTGTAGTCCTCCACGAGGTCCTTGAAATCAATTAAAAAATTATTATTTCCAGTTTTCTGTTAGAATTAAATTTAAAAAATAATTTAAAAGGTACTTTAAATGTAAATTCTACAAGTCCTTCAAGACTCTCAACCGTCTCTGTAAAGAATTTGTAATAAATTTGTAAAAGATGCTTCCAGTGCTTTTGACGAACGTCCCTTTGAACGGCTATAAAAAAATAGTACTGCACGTCTAATGTGGGGGATCCCACATAAATCCCCTGAGGATCAAAATAAATTTTTACATTTTTGAATTTAAATAAGCTCATAATTTTTTAAAAAAAAGTTACTTGAAAATCCACTAAGACGCAATTTTCAATTTGTTGAGTTTGTACATTTTTTTTGAAAAGAAAATTGCAATTCCAACAGTCTCCATGATTAACAACGACCCCACATGGCATTTGATCTTTAAGTTGATGATGACGACAAAAAATTTCAAAAGCATTTTTTTTGTACTTTTCAAGAAATTTTTGCACTTGTTCTGATTTCGGCACTGGGTGTCTCTGCATGTTTAATATTTTTTAATATGTAAATTAATTAAAAATTAACCAATGAAAACTTACTGACAATATTGCGTCAACTCCATTTAAAATTCGCTCCACCCAAGAACCAATGACATTTTTTCCCGCTGAAGACCAACTCATTGATTTTAGTGTAAATTCATATTTTTTAATAAAATTATCCAATCCCATTATTCTAATTAAGGCGTAGGACAAGCCATGGAATTTTCCTAGGGCCTCAATTCCTTTACTAAATTAAATGGACAGTCAGAAAAATTAAAGTTAATTATATTTAAAATAATTATACGTGGCTTCTAGTAGAGAATGACAGACGTGTTCTGGTAGCATTGTGTAGCCTAATGGGACCAAATTTTCTTGTATAATTAATTCATTGTCGGCATACAAAGTTTTTGGAAGAATTCCGGCCATTGAAAAATGTGCGACCGGACTAAACAATTAACAAAAATTAATTGTGATTAAATATCAGATTAATGATTTAAAAAATGGCTAAATCTTACAAATGTTTTTGTTGAGAAAATTGAGTCAACTGTGGGACTAAATAATTTAAAAAATTGGCTTCCTTCTCAAACATGTCACTCACATCCTCTTTTTCCTCTTTTGTGAGAGAACGTTTCTCAAATAATTGTAGGGATGGTACACTTTCATCTTTAAATTTAATTGTGATTTGTGTACACCGACTAGTACAGTGTTGTCCCCCGTCCAATTTTTCAATATTTTCTATTTCTTTATTAATTCCATTCCTCTGGAGAATTTCACTGTAGAGGCTAGCACGATTTAATTTGTCTGTAATTAATTTTCCCGCTTTATCCATAATTAATTTTTGGGAATTATAGGATGAGGACCAGTCCATAAAATTGAGAATAAAAAATTGGACATGGAGTTGAACTAACTAAATTGACAATCTTGTCACAAATGAGTGTCCCTGTGTTAGTGTGAGTCAATATTTATCTCAATTCTGTTTTGTATGAACAACGAGGGCAAACGTTTTGGGATGACGTCATGACTCTTTGCACTTGAAACTATTTTTTATGCATAATTAATTATAGAAATAATATTAATATATAAATGACATATTATGTGGCTAGTCAAATTGCAAGTCTTCTCGCATTCTCTGTAGACCAAACTGTACATAGATGGCGTTAGTAATCAAGTCCAAATAATTGTATTTTGGCAAATGTAAATGGATGGTGTGGTGAGACTTTGATAATTTTATGAATGCTGTTTTGTTTGGAATAGAGGTCGAATTTATTTGTTTTCATGTTAAATATTATTTAGCTGCATTCATTTCTGATCATTCTAATTATTAATTTATAAATATTTTAAATTAATTAACACAAATTATATAAAGATTATTATACTTATAAATTAGTCAGCCAAGTTTAAATTCGTAATAGCTCCGTTGAACCCTACATGTATTATTTAATGGGTCAGGACATGACCTCCAGAAAACGCTTTAAATAAAATAAAATATTATCAAGAACAAAATGTTGTGGATCAACAAAATAAAATATTTTTTAACTAATTCTAAAGAAAAAAAAAACCACCTAAAAATTCACCCTTTATTTCGATTTATCTTTTCGATTTGGTCGTTCGTGATGTTCTTGTCGTTCGTCTTGGGTCAACGGCTGATGGTTTTGTCGAGATTAGTTCGTGATGCTTTGTTGTCATTTGGGTTCTTGTGGTTCGTCTGGGGTCAAATTTTGGAGTTGTTGGTTTTGTTGTGGGAGGTTAACTTGTAGTTCGGATTACCACTCGTGTTTTTCCAGAAATATTTGAATTGTCTAAGGTGGTCATGGTCTCAACTAAAATGGTAGAAGGTGTACTAACGGATCCACCCGTTTCGGTGTTAATATTTTGATGTGCTACATTTTCATTGGATGAGTGTTCTCCATGTCCATCAAGAACGCACATGTGCACCAGCGCACAACTTAGAAACTAAGGTTGCCCCCGAAACGCTCAAAATGACCGTGTCAACCGTTGAACGTCCTAATTGAGTGGTCATGGTGGCCTGAAACCGTGAAATGACCGCTAGAGGTCTCAAAAACAAAGAAATCATGACCCGCACTGTGACCCGTTTCTCAGCCCCAGTTTTCAAGATAAAATCTTGAAACTTGACATAAAGTAAGGTCACATAGTGACCTCAAGTTTCATCAATGGGGAGGGCGGGAAAATTCAAAACTCCGTGCTCTGGAATTTTTTTCTTTTGGCAGAGCCAATTTGAGAGTGTCATATTGTGACCCGTTTCTCAGTCTCAGTTTTCAAGATAAAATCTTGAAACTTGACATAAAGTAAGGTTCTTGATGGACATGTGTTCTCCATGTGATTTTGGTGTAGTTGGCTTACGTTGAGTGCGTGTTCTTAATTTGGCTTTGTTTGCCATTGTTGTTCCTTTTAGATTTTTATTGAGTCTCGTTGTTCTCTTGACATTAAAATTAGACTGGGTGAGACTTGACCTTTCCCAAGTGGTTTGGTTCGTATTAGTCGGGTTCCTGTAAAGGGATATATTGTTACGATGACACCATTTACAGGTTCGTATCGGATACCTCGTCCCGGTGGGGCTGGTAGGGCTAGTAAAAAAGAAGTGAACACATTTTAATTAAATTTACAGACCACAATTAATTAATTACTGGGTCCTCAACCTTTTCCGGCGGCATTTTGATTGATGGAGATTTGATAGAATATGCAGAGTGACACGAACACACAAAAGCTTTGTGTACACTTCATTTGAACAGTTTTCTTGGCTACAATTTTACATTAATGGTAGTCTTTGTTAGTGCCATTGTACGGCCAGGAAACATTTTATTTAACTATGTACTGTTTAAACCATTTAAAATCCACTATTAAATTTGACAATGCTTGATTTTACATTACAACTGACAAGTGGACAGTTTTAAACGACTCTTTTAGTACATTTTTTATATTCCTTTACAATTTTTTAGTTGACCCAGTGCGTAGTGTCATGTACTATTTTCAAAAAAGTGAAAATAGTAAAAAAAAATGTGTAATCATTTTGGATATTAATATTAAAAATAATTAAAGTCTGTCAAATATTTTCAAATATGGTCAAGAATTTTAATAAATTAAAATTAAAAGTCAATATTCATTAGTATTACAATAAATAAATTTGTTTTACAGACAAACTTGACATGACCCCTTCTTCATCACGTGATCTCACAATCCAATTTTTACCATGGATGTTTTGGACTATTTCGACTAGTAAATTATTTTTGTTGTCAAAGCATGTCCATTTATTTTTCATGTCTGACAAAAATGAGAGGTAAAATCAAATATTTTTCAAAAACAACTAAATATCATAAATTAACAGTAAATACAAAAAATTTAATTTGGGCACTCATTCAAAAAACGAATAAAATCTCATGGCACGATTACTTGCACGTACAGATAAATTATTTATAATTGTGAATGTGATGCTTACCTGTAATTTAGTAATGATTTAAAAATTGTAGTAGTCTTCTAAATATTATTTAATAAAATTATCTTTCCATTTGCTTCCCATCAATTTTTTTTGTTGATGTTGTCGAGGAATAGATGTAGGAATGGATGGGCTCGTTAAAATGGTTCATTTAATTTTATTGTTACAACCACGATAAAGAAATCAACAAACTACATGCCATGGCCCAGTGCCCCCCAAAATGACTCAAATTTTGTGTGCATTGCATTGCCCACAAGAAAAAATGAAGGAGACTACCTGCCTAAATAATATCCTTAACAGCAATTAAGCTACTGTATGTATTTAACTCTAAATGCATGGAGGCATGAAGCATGTCGGTGGGAAAGATTGGAGTTGGAGTGATATTGTTGGAGAGGTCATGGGTCATGACGTGTATCATTTTGTACTGTTTTTTTTGTACTGAGCCATCCAACAAATTGGATGGGAAGATGAGGAGACTCTTAATAATAAAAAACAATATTTAACTTGAATGAAATTCAATTGGACGTCCTTCAATTCAGGTGAGGAGATGAAATGGTCTAGTGACGTCCTAGTTCATCTCTTTATCATTTTTATCCCAATTTTTTTTTTCAAGTTCAAACCACAGGAACCACACACCTCAGTCATTGAAACACCTTGTGAAGGAACTCACCTTAATTAATTTAATTTTAGATGGACAAGTGACCAATTCCAAATTATTTTTTTTTGATTAATTTGTGGGCGGTAAAAATTTCAAATCCATGTAAATGGTAACATGGCCTTTTCTCATTTCTTTAAAACTAAAAAAGTCTCAATATTTTCCCCAAAATTTTAACCCGCTGGGACCATGAGCCATCAAGAGAAGGTCAAAGTTCAACGCCTCGTTTTTTTGTTGTAAGTGCTTTATTGTTCCGTGTTTAATGATCGTGGTTAATTCAAACTAATTAAATATGGTTGATTTGGACAGATTCCATGGATTTATTTATTTTTCCCTTCACTTAAACGTCCATAATGTCCAAGCTGTGTTTCCAAGTAATTAGACAATTTTTTAAAAATTAATTTCATGAAATTGAAAATGGTCGCCATTTTTTGTAATTTTGTGAATTGAAGGAGGGGCAGTGAATGTATTTGAAAAAGAGATGGAGTACGATAATATGACTTATGGTGATCGAATGGTGAGTAGTTCAGCTCCATCTTTGGTTCTCCATCCAAATGATTGTAATGGCCTCTGTGTCTCAGCCCAAGTTTGTCTCCGTCATGGTGGTACAGCCAAAGGAATGTGCTCTAAAAATGGCGGTGTCTTTTGTTGTTGTGAGTTTCCCTCATTATTATTTTAATTAAAAATATTTTTACTAATATTTTTAAAATTAATTACCCAAAATAGTTGCAACGAGTTGCAACCAAGTGTCAAAAAAATTAATTTCATATTTCCACAATCCCGGCTACCCAGCTCCAGCCATTGGCACCATGATTTGTCAACATGACGTCATTGTCCGGGAGGGCATTTGTGCAATACGGTAAAAAATTTATTTTGTATCATATTTTGGTAAATTCGAAGAGTCACGTGACCTGTAATTTGACTTTTATTTAGACTAGAATTTGAAGACTTTAATACGACTCAACCATTAGATCGTGGAATTTGCGACATTGACCAGGTAGAAAGTAAAGAAAAAATGTCGCGCATGATTTAATAGAATTTAATTTTAAAATTAAAAACTGCCTAGTTTCTAATTCTCAATTCTTTGGATGGAGCGGCGTTTCCAAGATGTGGAGACTTGTCAGGATACACCAGTAAAATTTACATGCACTATCAGTCTATGACCTTGATCTCACACTTTTTTAAATTCTTTTTGATTCTCATTGTAGCCATTGTGTCAGTCGAAAATGCCAAAGAAAAAATTCCATTGACTCTCCTGTCCATCATTCAAAGTAGAAAAATGAGCTTCAAATGGCGCATCAAAGTCAGTCAACTCAAATGCCAGAAGCGCCGAATTTTGGGTGGACAATTTATTCATATTTTTTATCATCCTCCATATAGTTTGATTCTTAATAAATATTTTGAAAAATCAGTTAAAAATGTAAAACATTTTTCAGACCACCCAAATTGCGCGAAAAAAAGTGTAAAGGGAATGGACATGATGAAGGATTTTCAAGGGAGATTTCTACACACAGAAGATTTCATGACAAATACAGAAAGGGTGGGGATGAGTAGCCCTCACAATTTGGATGTGAGCAGTCCCTATCTTGATAATTTTTTCTATTTGGGTGAGATCTCTCTCTCTCTTTGTTTTGACTCCATTTTGTGGCATGCAAATTTTTATGGTAAAATAAAATATTTGCAGAATATTTGAGGCAATCGCATGACATGATGATGGACATGACAGACGCAACTTCTAAATCAAGTTCAAATAAAACACTTTGTAAAAATTCCGCCATGGACATGAAAGGAAAGAGCATGCCCAAAAATATTATGATTGGTCAAATGACGTTTAGTAAACGAATTATACGAGGTCCCAAAAAAATTACAAAATTTTATATTTTTGCATTTCAAATATTTTTCAAATTAATTACAATTGAAATTACTTAAATTTTCATAGGGGAGGATACTCATCTTTTTCAAGTACCCTGGCAGGTACAAAAATACGTTTTTAAAAGTCTCAAATTAATTTTAATTTAATTATTTTTTGCACCAGGTCAGTATTCAAAATCGAAAGGGTCACTTTTGTGGTGGCGCCCTAGTGTCAGAACATTTTGTCATTACAGCGGCTCATTGTTTCATGAGGTTTGGCGCCATATTTAGTACCAAAAAAAGATTAAAGAATAAATTTTATTAATCTAAAAAATTTTTATTTAATTTTACAGCATCGCGCCCAAAGCGTTATCAAAGTTGAAGGTAGTTTTGGGTGATCATAATTTAAATGTGAAGACCGAGACGAATCACATTCAAGGACCAATTCAGTCCGTTATTTTCCACTCTCATTTTGATCCTTATTATCTCCGTAAGTTAACTAACAATTTATTTTAATATTTTATTGGCAAATTATAATTAATTCTTTATTAGGAAATGACATTGCTGTGATTAAACTGAGGTAAGTGGATTTAATTTGTTTAAAATTATTGGCTTGAGTTTCAATTTTCAATCTGAAATTTTTTTGACAGGCAGCCCGTCCAATTTCGACCTGGGATTCAGCCCGTTTGTTTAGGCGAAGCTGGTATTTTAATTTATTTACTTGTTTTTTGTGGTTTTGGTGACTGTATCTGTGCATGTATTTGATGGGGGTTAGGTAACGAATATGTTGGATCAAAAGCGACAATTTCGGGATGGGGCGCGACGACTTACCCAAGAGGAAAATTGGCCTCTACTTTACAGCAAGTTGAGAATGACATAATTAATAATACAGACTGTAAAAAATTGCTCAAAATTCATTACCTTTTTCCAACAATGATTTGCGCTGTCTCTCCACGATGCGCGGGAACTTGTTTTGGAGATAGTGGGGGACCCCTGGTGGCAGTTTCAGGGAAAAATAAAGTCAGCCGTTTAGTTGGAATTGTCAGTTTTGGTATTGGAGGCTGTGCCATTTTACCTTATTGGCCAGATGTGTAGTGAGTTTTCAATTTAATTATTTTACCATCATTTAATTTTATATTTAACTTCACTAATTTTAATTTTTTTAATGTTTTATTTTTTACAGTACACGTGTGACTGCTTACTTGGGTAAAAAAATTAAAAAAAGGTTCAGTAAACAGTTGAGTAAACGGAAGTATTTTTCATTTATTTTAGATTGGATCTCTTATGCTACAACATGGGTCGAATGGTGAAAAAATTTGAGTTGTAAATGGTACTATTTTGAAATTTTATTTGGTCCAATAAATGGTGACAAAGAATTTTTGTTGAATTTTTGTAAGATTTTTAAGTAAATTAAACTTTCTGCAGTGGAAAATTTGAAGGCCATTAAAATTTTGATTAATTTTGTTCAGAAATATTTAAATTATTTTGTAATGTGTGATTGTCAATAATTTGTAAAATTATACACATAATTTGAAATAAAACGTCATTTTTATTTTGCACTCATTTTGTCATTTCAAAGAGAACTACTAGAAAAAAAGATGACGAGAGCATAAAATACTTATATTTTTGATAATAATTAATTTAAGCCAAAATGGAGTGAGTATTCACAGCACAATCTTTGAATTGCTCACCCTTTTGCATGACAAATAAAATTGTTTTGTGTCAATACTAAAAAGTGTTTACCTGTTGAAACACGCAAGAAACTTTGTAGTGAACACGACAAACCTTGAGATACTTTTCCAGTTTAAAGAGAGCGTTGAAAATTTTTCTCTCCGTGTGGCCAAATCAATAAAACTTTTTCAATTTATAATTTTGACCCATTTTTCAAGACATTTATGGTGGTACTTCAGGACAAGGTCAAAAAAAAAAATTTAAATTGTGTACGTTGACAAATAAAATCTCATTAAAAAATTAATTGTATTCAAACTTAAAAAAATCTTAACATGTTTTACTACAATGACGACTTTAATAATTATTTTCAATATTTAAATTGGTTCAATTTAATATGGAAATAAGACTGGTGCCATTTTGAGTTTGTAATTAGTTTTATAGTTTTTTTTCGTAGTTACATTATTTTGTTTTATTAATTTAATAAAATATTAATTTTAACTCTAATTAAAAACCAATGACTTCCCCATCAAATTCAAGTATTCCCGCCATATTTAAATCTACGCCTCCCATACCATCCGTGTCAAGTTTGAATGAAATATTTGGACGGTATGCTTACCTCGTTTTGGAGACACCAAAAATTCGTATGTTTCCTTCATTAAGATTTTTCATAATTAAATAAACTAATTAAACCATTAAAATTTTTATTCAATTAATTTATTGTATTTAATTTAATTTAAAATTATATGTTTTTATTCTAAAACTTGAATACTTTTTTGATGATGATTGCACCAGGTGACTTGTCATTAAGGCCTCATGCAGTTCAAATAAAAGATTCTCAACGATCCGATATTCCCATTCTCTGTGCCACGACATGCTCAGTCTCAGTTGGTGATGGCCGTACAGAAATTCATACCAATTTCACTAATTTTAATGGCAATTTGTTCATCATTGCCAAAGAAATTGATTCCGGTGGGGTAAGGAAATTTTAAAAAAGAATTTTTTTAAAATGAAGATTTTTTTCCTTGTGCATTTTCACATTGAAAATAATTACCATGCAATTTTTTAAATTAGAGGATCATGGTCACAAGTGAAAACAATTTGATTGGCATCCTCGAAGAACTTCCTGGGTGGTCTATTATGGCCAAAGATGCCACAGAAAATCCCATTTTTTCAGTTACATCGGGACCCGGGAACTACAATATTTGGTGCACTTGTACCCGGGTAAAAGGATTTAGTATCATGTCAGTAGACAATACAGAAATTGGGGTCATGACCCGGGAGTCCAAGAGTTATAACAACAGTTTGGACATTCTCACTCTCACCATCCCACGTGACATGAAAGTTGAGACGAAGGCGGTTTTGATTGTTGCCGCTCATACTATGGTGAGGCCGCATTAAAATTTTCAATTAATTTTGTTGGTGGAATTCTAATTCAAAATAATTTCAATGACATTTTAATTAAACGCAAATTATTTAAATTTTCTTTTGTGGGTTCTTTGGTTTTTTTCAGTTGATTGGATTCAACTCAGCAAGGAAACGATGCCTAAAAAAATTTGGGTGGTCCATGTTCCTGGGATTTTCACTGTTGACAATTGTATTTTTGGCCATTTTTTTACCCATCATGATCATTTATGGCCAGAAAAAGTCAAAATAGTCGCCAAACGTCAAATTAAATTATAACATACCTCTGTAAATTGAATTTAATGGGATTGTCTCATTCAGATTAAATTAAATTAAATGTAAACAACAAATTGTGTCAAAAAAATTAAATTAAAGTAACTAGGTACTGAAAATTAATTTTATTCATGTTGTGCAATTTTGAGCGGTTTTTTATAATTTTCAATTTTATTTGTTCATGAAAAAAATTCTCCTCGTGCCTTGTTCTCCTCCTCTAAATTCTGACAATGTCCTTGACCTTAAATTAAACAAAATTGGTCAAGTTAACAAATGGGAAAATATTGAGCGGCAATTTTAAGTTTAATTTAGACACAAACCTCCAATTGGCATAAAAGACATTCCCCTCGGCGACCTTGTTCATCCATTTTCCAGTTAAAAATGGCACAATCATAGCACATGATTGTGTGGCCACAAGGGTTAATTTTACTGTCAACATTTTTCTCGCTACACGCCAAACATTTTGTTGTGGAAGCTGCCATTGAAATTAAATCTTGTTCTGGTTCTCTACTTTGTAGTGGTGCACTTGGTTTGATTCCTTGTAATCTTTTTGGTTTCAAAACAGAAATGACTTGGGCCATCTCCATTTGTCTTTTATCTCGTCCCTCTTTTGCCAATCTGAATTGTTCTTCTTCCAAAGACAATTGAATGGCCCTTTCCAAATCATCAGTTTGGTTTGAGGGGCCGTTTGAGTGCGCAATCTCCAGCTCTTGGGTAAAGACAGCTTCACTGAGATCACTTTGGTATGATCTACAAAAAAATAAATTTTTCCATGCACGATAAATTGTAGACTTTAGTGCCCAATTAGGTAACACTGGAATTTTTAACTCACAGATCAAAGCAAAGGAAACAATTGTCACATGCCCGGACGTGACTCCCCGGCCTGTCAATATTTGGCCGGCTTACTTGACGACTAGAACATTTGTCACAAAAATTAAAGAAACAAACTTTACATCGATGCTTTCTCATCGTCAACGAAAATTTAACGCGGCAATTTGAACACATTTTGTCATTATTGGAGGGAAATGACTGGACATGATCTGTCTTTAATTGTGAAGAATCCATAATTAATTTTTCTAAATATTTCTTAGCTGTGTTAGTGAATTTAAAAATAAATTCAAAATTTTAAATTAAAAACTTTTCAAATAAAATTTAGTATGATTTTTTTTAATTAACAAAATAATTATTATTTTATGTAAAAAAAATTTTAAATCAAAATTTTAAATGTTAATTTTAATTATATGACGAATCTTTTGAGTATGTGGAGTTTCTAAATTAAAAATAAAGAGCCGCAGGATTTAAATTTAAATTAAATGATGAGTTATCTAATTCCAATGCTCATGACCATTTTGTTGTAAATTCAAGGGCATTTTATTTTCAATCACGAGTTTAAATGTTGAAACTAAATGTTATTAGTCATCCTTTGAAAATTATTTAAACTAGATTAGATTGGAACCATGACTCACTGAATTATTTAAATTAAATCATCCATAATTTTATCTTTGTTGATTCTCAAGCACCTCATTTTTCTTCTCCCTACGTATAATTCCCAACCCCCATTATACTTACCTGTACGCCTCTAAATTTTTTATTATTTTTTAGAAAATCTTTCACCGCCGTTACAATGTAAAAACTACATTCTTCGTAACTCCCTCCGTTAAAAATAAATTGATTTTTAACGATTTTATTGATTTTTAAAAAGTAGGCTTAGTTTTTACAATGGTTTTTTTTCATTTTATAATTTGAAACCGCACCCGCCAGTTTAAAAACTTTGGTTGAGGTAATGTTGAGTGGCGCAATGCTGCCTCCCATGCTACCTCCCATACTGCCTCCCATAGTGCCTCCTCATGCCCCACCCAGAAAAGTCCAACGCTGCCACGATTTCTTCTCATGTCAATTTCCCATACTGCCTCCCAATGCTACCTCCCATGCTGCCTCCCATGCTGCCTCCCGTAAATAATTGATTCTTTGAATCCAAGTTAGTTCCCGCATTACCTCAGCAGGTCAATCTTAGTGACATTAAACCTAACCTTCTTAGATGATAGTTATTTAAGTAAGGTTAGGTCAATCTTGGTACGATTCACATGCCGAGGTAACCGGGAAACTGACCTCCTTCGGAAACACTCCTTTTTTAATGGGAGGCACTATGGGAGGCAGTATGGGAGGTAGCATGGGAGGAAGCATTGGGAGGCACTATGGGAGGCAGTATGGGAGGTAGCATGGAAGGAAGCATTGGGAGGCACTATGGGAGGCAGTATGGGAGGTAGCATGGGAGGAAGCATTGGGAGGCACTATGGGAGGCAGTATGGG
>JAQIVZ010002643.1:0-19222 GCA_034700945.1 Arrhopalites spinosus | reverse complement strand
TTCAGACCCGGCTTATTTTTGAAAAATTAGGTCTCAGACCCGGCGTTTATTTCATGTCCGGCTTTTATTTCGTGTCCGGCGTTTATTTCAGTTATTACGGTAGAAATAAAATAAAAGGTTGCCGCTCTTAAATGACACAAATAAGTATTCCATATAAAATTCATTCTAGCATATGATCATGACTACCAGTCTCTCCATAGTTTGTACTATAAAGAGTGACAAGAGAGGCACAAGGCCTTGATGACTGGCTCGGCTATAAAAAAAATAAAAGTCAAAAGCCCAAGTCACACGCAAAGGCGACTGACTCGAGTGATAAGTAGTATTTAAAGTTTTCAGAGTACTGTAATAATAATAATAATGAGAGAGAGCGAAAAATAAGTAGGAGCAGATCATGAGTTGAAATATATAATAATAATATAAAATGCAATACAATTTTGAATCCCCTTGTATACATTTTATATGTAGAATACCTACACTGGTACAGTTACAGTTTTTGGTGGGACTCAAATGGGCTAGAAACTATATATTACATCACATTAAATTAACATTAGACGTCTCGAACCAAATTGAAATCATCATTGTGGAAATAGTTTCATGAGTCAGACCAGCGGAAGAAAAACCATCATTTGCATTCGGAAACACTTTATTTTTCACCATTTTCCTCCGCACCACTAGACAAACGGGGATTATCTTGCAATTGACGGGTTTTTTCTCCTTTTCTCTCTCTCTCTCTCTCTCTCTCTCTTTAACTAAGGCCCCTCTTATTTCCTCATACATTCCATCTAAATCTAGACTTGTTTTCTCTTGTATATTCATACTCATGGGAGGATTGGGTTGAGATGGGGATGAGGAGAGATTCTTTGGGTACGTTTACAGAAGCTGGATCACAATTGTGTATCAGATACAACGTTTAATGTAGCATACGTTTTTTGAATGTAGCCAGTTTTGAACAATTGTAAAGATACACAGGGTTCGATTAAGAGTGTTGCAAGTGTTCAGTACATTGAATTGACATTGAAAAAGAGGGAGAGTGATGGCCATAAAGAAATCTTAGAGGTAGGTCTAAAAGTAGGATATGTCACTATTATAATGACTAAATAGAAACAGAGAGAGAGAGGGATGAAAAAAAGCCTGAACAAAATAAGAGATGGGTACTGCAAGTCATATACTTACATGGTGAATAAATATTAATGGGGAGCATGAGTAAGATTAGACAAGATGTCCTCCGAAAAGAGTTAATGCCTTGTAACTCCTACCAGTAATTTACCAAAAGGACTTAACATGAAGCAACTATGGGGATTGTCAGGGAAGCAGTGACATTCCAACTTGCCTCCTCAATGTCTTCTTCTTTTTTTAAAAAACTTGTACAAGTAGTGGTTCATGTAGCCCTTGAGCACATCTACTCATCCTCATTCTCATCTTCATCGTCATTAGGATTTTTCAAAATTCAACTTTAAAATCGTAGCTCCTTCATATGTCCTCCGTCTTTAAACCCAAACCCTCTAAAACAACTTGTAGGAAAGGGAAGCCACCCCAGTTTAACATGAAATTCCTCCATGCGACTCTCTCTCTTGACTTTTCTAACATCCCCTCCATGTTTATCATGTGAACATATCAAACCTAAAGATCGGAAGAAAATCTCACTCACAGTTAATAGAAAACTGTATAATCTCTATGTATTCACTCATATGTATTGTATATTGTAAACATTTAAGATACATTAAAGGTTCCATCCTCCATCTGTATGAGCTTTTGTTTTTTTTGTTTTTGTGGCCATGGATGAAAACCAACAATATCTTATTTTTAATTTTTTTTACCTTTTTATTCTAGTCAAATCATTCTACCATTCTACGCCCCCCCCCTCCCTTTCTTTTAAAGGCAATACATAAATATATGTATGTACATTAATATAAATAAGTGAGGATAGCCAGTCTATGAAGAAAAAAAAGTTTAAAAAACTTTTTTCTATAAGCTTACTTATTGCTTAGTCGTGGTGGCTAATTTCAATTTGAAAAGAGAAAGAGAGAGAGATGGGAGACAAACAAAAATGAATCCATGAATATTATCTAATGGCAAGAAACCATGTTAATGAATAGAATATAAAACCAACTACATGGCATTAGTTTTATATGACATGTTTCATTTGTGGGCCTAATGTACATAGAGAGAGAGAGAGAGGGAGAGCCCAAAACATTTTGAAGAATTATATATAAAGTTCATCTCGAGGCGAGACTTTTTTTCAAACCAAACCAACAGCAGGAGCTACCAAAAAAAGTAACATTAGAAAAAGGGAATGACTAACAATGATCTTGCAATGTAAAGAATAAAAAAAAGATGGTTGTCGGAAACAAGAATCACTGTTAATTACAATTTGTTCCTTGAATGACTTGAATCAAGGAACGAGTGAGTGGTTATTCTATAAAGGCTCCAAAAACTTGTGACTTTGATAACTTTGAAAAACTTCTGTACATATATATAGTTAACTGAGCCATATTATGTAAATTTATATTCTCTCTCGATGAATACAAACACACAATTTACAATACGTGTGCACACACTTACAGGGTCCAGCCATCATTTGTTCATTGCAGTAGCTCTCTCTCTCTAATGTAACTGTAAAGCTGTGGAGAATAAATACAACTCTCAAACTCATGTTGTTGTTGTTGTTTTTTTTACTTGTAAAAAGTTTGTATATCTGTAGACTATGAAAGTTTTCCATGTTATAATTGCCTCCAGGTGGTTGATTCTTCTTTGCTCTGAGCATCATTGTACACATTGAAAACAACATAAGAGAGCAAATGAGGAGAGATGGAGAAGAGAGAGAGAGAGAGCATTTAATGTCCATTTGATATACGGCAACAACAATGGCACTGGATAGACAAGAATGAGATGTATAGCTACTGGCAAAATGAACATGGTTCTAATACCTTCCTCTCTCTCTCTTCTCATCTTCCTCCATCATGGACACCACACACTTTTTCTTGCTATTCAACTTGTGGTCTTCCTTCTGGCTCTAACTCTTGTAACATATCAAATCATATCAATGGCCATCCTGAGCCCTAGCAATCAACTTGTATCTTGCCATCTATCTATCAAATCTCTCCTTTACTTTCTGGCTATCCGTCCATCCAACCATTTTCATGCCATAAATCTACTTTCTTATGATAATTTAATGGGGACTTTTATATCCTTACTATTATAACCTCACTCCCTTTTACACCGGATCCGGGTCACCCGTATTTCTCTCTCTCTCTTGGCTTGGTTTTTTCAAAAAACTCAACAATATCCACATCCTTCAACCAACATCATAATCATAATCACTTCCCCCTCTTCTTCCTCCTTTCATTAAATGAGAGCTCGGAAGAAGAAACTCTTGAGAGAGAGAGAGAGGAATTTTTTATATTAATCTGGATCTCTTATCAAATTTAACAAGAAAAGTGAAAGAGAGTTTTTGAGTTTTGAGTGGAGAGAGAGTATGGAAAAGATAAATATATAAAATATAAAATAAATTGTATGACAAAACGTATGTGGTTGGAAGAGATAAAGATAAGGGCTTTATTCTCTATGTACGTTTAGACTTATTGTTCACTTTCATCCCTCATCATGAGCACCGGATTACTTTTATTATGAGGATGAACGGGATCTATAAACTTGAAAATTTAATACACAAAACACACACACTCTCCACGCCATATACATTAGTGGAGTCCCAAAACATGTCATAAATGTAGCCAAGTTTTATTATTACCTTTATTGTTCTTACACCTACAATCTGACTTAGTGTGTGTGATGCAATGTATTTAAGTCAAAGAGTCATGATGGTGAGACACACATGTTTTTATCTATCCACACACACAATTTCTCCTCTAATACTTGTGTGGAGAACTAAAGCTTGAGCTAAAATGCCAACAAAAAAGAGGAAGGAAAGACAACAAGATTCAGCACCAACAACACAGCAAGTCCAAGCACACCTCGAGGTCCACAGACAGGATTTTCACATAATGTCATAGAATTTTTTTTTTTTCTTGAACATGAAAGTATAGGAGAGAGACTTTCTTCTTAAGGTATGAAATGAACCATACAATTATATTATTAAAGTTTTTGTAACCTGGAGAGTATGTAGTTTGTACATAATAAATGGATGGAGGTAAAAATCCAAAAAATCTTGAACAATAATGTGAACATGGAACATGTGGCGAATTATCTTGAGTCTTCATATTTTTTTGTACATGTATTAAATTTTTATATACATATGAGTACAGACTACAGAGATAGGTACCCACATTTCACAAAGAGAATGACGAACGACGATACGTTTATAAAAGACAGACCAACGGCCGTTTGGATGGATGGAAGGATACTACGTGTTTTTGCCCTTTCAAGAAAAATCTTTGCAAGACAAATGCACTTGGTTGGTGCACACACACACACACACAAGCAAGCCAAAAACTATGAGAAGCCTATATATGGTCACAGATTATTATCCATAAAGATTACTGCAATCAAAATAGTTGTAAAGAAAAGGAAATGAGGGAAGAGACTGGAGAGTCAAGAGAAAAAAATAAGAAGACCCACTGAGCTGGTCACCATTTCATCTCTCACCATCTCAGCACTGGAAACAGCAGGGGCAGGAGCTCCCGTTCAACTTATATAAATTTCTCTCCAGCTTGAAAAAGCCAAGAGAGAGAGAAAAAGTCAAGCCAATACATAATATTACCATTATCATATTATTATTATTTTTTATATACTGCACCAAACCATCAAATCCAATGTACAAATATTCTGTACAACCAACACCATGTCATCAACATAATATTATACATGAACTGGTGTCTGGTCTTTTTGGGGCCTTTCATTTCAGAATTTAAATTTAATACTTCCCATCTTTTTTCTTTTCTATTAAAAAAAACATCCCGACAAACTCAACTCTCCTTTTAACATTTTAGAATTGACCATCTAGCTAGTTCTCTTGCTTTGCATTTTTAGTTAATTTTGGACTTGTACCGATGTCCTCAATTTTTTTAATATTTGACCATAAAATGAATGACTCACCAAGAGACATTGGCCCTGTTAGAGTCATGAGAAAAATTAACGAGTTGGTCACAACTTACATTCAAAACTAAATTTTACTAGCATACAAATTTTATTTTTTATGACTGTCCTCTTAATATTTTCATCTTTTGTTCAAATGTCCATTATTGACACTTTTCTATCCCAATTTGTAGTCTAAAAAAAGAAATGTTATCGACATGAAAACGGGATCGGTTCTTTCTTTATTTAAAAATATGATCCTACAGTAAAAAAAATTAATAATATTATCAAATAAAGTACATAACTATATTTAGTTGTCATAATTATAGTTTTGTACATTCACATTCATTTTGTATAGATGTGGCAAAAAAATCATCATTGTAAAATGTTATGAGTTGTACAGATAAGTACAAGTCCTTATAATATAATTTTGGCAAATATAGCTATCGTACTATAGTTGGGACATTGTATAATATTACATGAGTCTGATGAATCCATGTATGTATAAAAGTACAAATACACATGTACACTATAGCCAGAAGGAAAAAGAGCTCATTGTATTAGAATCATCACCCTCACCTTTGGTACATAGAAAAATGGCTATAGAGAATAGATAGAACGATGAAAGAATAGTAATAGTGGCTCAAAGAAGAGGAAGAAGATGATGATCATAATGATGATGCGGCCGGAGCAGGAGCCGCCGCAAACTCTCATCGTCATCAGAACTGATCGTCAGAAGGCTCACCCACCTTGGACAGCCGCAAGAGAAGAAAAGAAAGAAAGATAGAGATGAAGTAGAAGAGGAAGACGAAAAAATAAGATAGCTCTGTGTGCTGTAAAACAAGCTTCCCGAGAACTTTTAGTCTTGAGGACCGTTGCGTTTCTTTTGCTTCAATACCTGATGGGGGTTTATGGAACACTTGCTGGTTCGACAATGATGATGCGATAATGGCCAATTGATGGATGAGTTAAATGACTCATAAATTATCAACGGCTCCGACCAGATTCACAATCCACCATGTATTATTATTATCCCTTCTTCTCTCTCTCTCCTTTATATATATATACTTTCATAAGCGCCAATTCAACTTCAATGGGCAATAATAATAATGACCCCCCTCCTCCTCACAAAAATATTATCTCAGAAAAAATTCTCCTCCTTCATCTTATGCATTTATGAAAAAATGTGCATATAAGTACTTGTGCATCGTCTGCCATATCTGTGGTATTTATATAAATTATATGGAAAAAATGCACCACGAGTATAATTGCAAGAGTAGGTAAAGTGTCCAAAAAAAGCTGAATTTTTGAAAAATAATATGCATCTTTTATATCAGAAGCAAAATATTTTATACATGTCCAAAAAAAAATTTGTTGCCTTTTTTATGAGTTTAAAATTGATTGTGATACTTAATTTCACACCTTTTTTGGGTTTAGAGAGTATACAGGTATACGTGTAAAAAACTGTATTTAAATTTAGCACGAAATTTAAAAAAGATTTGAGCAATTGGTTACAGCTTGTACCTTATAAATATTCATGTACAAAATATTTCCTTTAAAATTTTTAAGCCGTGTAATAATAAATGAAACTATTTGGCACATAGCTTTGACTCGATAATGTTTTTTTTTGAACATTCTCGTCAACTCAAGACATTCTTTGACTGCACTTAACCTGTAACGTCAAACTCTTGATTCCTTTTAAGATGTCCACAATACTTCATATGGGATACAAATACTATAAGTACACTTGGAGGTACAGAGAGAGAGACTAGAAAATAGTTGAAGTTTGTCTACACTCAAACAAAATGAAAGGAAGAGAAAAACAGGACACAAACTAAATAAGAGACTCTAGTCACAATGGGTAATAAGTAATGCTGTCCATTAACATTGACATAAGACAGAGAGAGAGGAAGAAGATGTGTATCGATTTTTAGAGACTGCAAAATGTATTTCTGTTACTCCTACAGACTACAAATTTTACAGATGGCTTCACTTATTTAGGAGCCAATTTGTGATTATTTCATTTTTGTCCACACCACAATTATAAAAAATCATAACACAGCATTGTCATTATTGACTTGGTTAGAAGGAGGTCCATTAAATGTGAAACACAAGACGAGGCACGAGTTGATTAGAAATTGGCATTGTGAGTGTGATTCATATTTTCAAACTCTCTATCTCTCTCGAATTATATAGCTCAAGTATTTGTATTTATTTAATGACCATCTAGAGAGAGAGAGAGATGGAGAGTTGAACATTGAATATTTTTTTCTTTTCTTTCTTAATTGGCTTTTCCCATGGAATGGTAATGTAGTCAAAGGTTAAACTGAGCTACACATACGAGTACTCACTAGTCTGAATATAGTCAAAAGACATAATAAAAATCATGAAGGGAATCAAAAAAAAAATAATTCAAGGAAGAAGCAAAGATGGAACATAAACTTGTTGGTGTTAAAATTGTACAGACTGTCTGTACAGATAGACAAAGTGGTTGAGTTTTGTTTATGTAAGTTTTTACAAGTTTAATTTTTGTTGTAGTTTGATTTGCAAGTTGATGATCATGACTGAATGAATGTGACCATGGTAAAGGAGGCAGGCGGTATTACTTAGTGTCAGTCCACAACAAAAACTGACTACAACTCTTTATGAGACTTCATTGTATACGAAAATTGTAAGGACATGGATGTGGAAATGGAACCAACTTTATAATAGATTATATGAGAGAGAGAGGGCCAGGTTTGGTCTTTGGTCGTCTCTCTCGTCTCTTCCTCTTCTCAGATATTATTTCTTCTTCACTTTACTCATCTCTAAAACTCACTCTGCATCATCATCATCTGATGATCACCAACATCACTATATATCGTCTTTCCTCCTCTCCATCTTCTCATTTCATCTCTCTCTCTCTCTCTCTCTCCCTCATGGTCCATGTGGAAGATGAGGATGAAGAGTTTTTGCCAAACCACCACGTAATCAAGGTCTATTGACTGAAACAATGGGAGGCCCTTTTCTCTCTCTCTCTCTCTCTCTTGACCGTTTTCATGCTTCATGCATGCCCACAGAGAATTTTCCATAGGGCATAACATCCCATCAAAATATCAAACATCAGATAGACTTATAATATGCAAAGTGGATGATGGCATGCATGGAAAACCCGTACCATACACTTCTCTCTACACTTATCCTCATCCTTAGATCTTCTCTCTCTCTCTCTCTATTCTCTTTCAAGACTCTCTCAAATCTGACTTTAGAATTTCGTGTTTCACTCAATCTCGATGGGAAAACGTTCAATGTGCCGCACTGAATCTCTACAGACTGACATTATATAATATTACGCTTACTTTTCCATCCTCCCCTCTTTTTTAATAAGAATACTCGCATGTACATACATTACACACACACAAGGAGAAGAATTCTCTTCTCGATAACATCCTTTGACTGTACTTTGATAAAATGACATTGAAAATATGAAAAGGTTGAAAAATTTCACAAAATATAAAATTTTAAAAAGATTGCCCTCTCTCACTATTAAAAATTGATTTTTTCCTTCTTCACTCCATGCCACAGTACCACAGGATCTTGCATAAAAATCAGTACTTTGATCATAGTTTTTTCTCAAGTGTATCTCATATGCATGTCAACTTGAAGTATTCACATATGGCCATATCTGACAATGAATATCGTACAGTGTTTTACAAAGCAGACTATATTTTAGTTTTACTATAAAAATATACACAAGTACTCTCTCCCATCTTTTCTGTACAACATAATAGACTTTACTCATTTTCTCCAACTTGACTTTGCCTTTTATTCTCTCTCTCTCTCTCCCTTTGGTTTTTAACAGAGAGAATATCTTTCCCATTTCTAGAGATCCGAGTCTATTGTTTCCGGTAAAATGGTCACCCTCCAAGTTCCATGGAGGGGATTCTTTCTAAAATGGTTTTATTACCTTCGTCCCGCTCTTATTCTTCCAAACTTTCCCTTGCCAATGTTAAATATCCCCTCTCCCTATATATTACACATTTCAACATTTTTTGTCTCTCTCTCTCTCTCTCTCTGTATTCACTAAAGTCAACTGTCTACATAAAATTTCACCACATACTCGTATAAAAACAGTATATCTCAATCATAATATTTTTTTTTCTTGCAATCTTAATTGTAACCAAAGTATAAAATTGTATAGATTTTGATGTGAAATGTATATGTATTTAATAAATAGTATTTTCTATGTACAATTTTTATTAATCCAGCTATACATACAGCCTTTCAACAGATACATAGTATATATAGTTGATATTATATAATGAGGAAAGGAAATAATAATGTAGAATATTTTCTAAAATGTCATTGTGTACATAATCTTCTTCTGCTCCGTCTGTCTTGTGTGTGTGTGTGGAGATATCCCACTGATTTAATAGGAGCGGGAAACGGAAATATAAAGGAATATGAAGGAATCCCCCTCTTTTTCATATGATTCCATTCTACAATTCTTTATATATATAAATATTACATATAAAGAAAATTTCTTAGCTATTGCTTTTCCTTCTCCTCATCATCATCACTATCGCCATCACCATGAAGAGGAGGAGGAGGGGAAAAAGAGAGTACCGTATTATCTCTATTACACCGCCAGTCTCTAATACAACGCCAGGGTTTAGGGGTTAGAAATAAATAAAACGCCAGTCTCCAATACACCGACACTCAAAATTCTATGTGTCAGAAGCTATGACCCATGACATTGCCATGCATAGATAGGCTTACTAACAAGGACAAGGCACGAATCGGGGATTCAATTTTCAAACATGTAAAAACGGTTTCCGACATAAAAAAATAAGTCAAAACTTCTGGGGGAATCATTTTTGTCTAATGGGCACTTTTTGACCTCTCCGTGACCTCTAAAGGTCATTTCACAGGGAAAATAGGCAAAATTAAAGAAATTTAAAAGATTTTTGGAGACAGTCAGGGATTCTCAAAATTTCACGAGGAATTCAATGGTGACCTTTATTTTACGATTGGGTCACTTTCTTGACCTTTTTATGACTTATAATGCTTCATGTGTTATATCGGATACGAACCGTCACAGTCTGACCATAAAATGGGCGTAATTGTCATTAAACGGTCGAGGATGTGACCCAAACTTTTCATTTTTGACTTAAAATAAAAATACACTGCCAGTCTCCTATAGAACGCCAGTCTCTAATACAACGCCAGGGTCTGGGGGTCGAAAATAAATAGAACGCCAGGCGGTGTAATAGAGATAATACGGTAAGTAAAAGGAGGAGGACATGGTGATCGTGATAATCCCCACATTGAACATAGTCCTCCTCTTTGAACATCTCTCGAGCTCTCTCTCACCCTCTACAGATATAACTCGCCTTACATTAAATGTGGACATTATGAATGATTTCATTCGCTCCCATCTTTCCAGTCTTTCTCGCCATCATTTCCACTTCTTACTTTCATTGTGTCTCTCTCTCCCATTGTTCTCCGTCAAATGCTCATATTTACTACCCCGTCTGGGTTTAGTGGGTAGACTTTGCTACTACCTTTTCTTCTTTCTCCTTCTACCTCCACCATCTCCTCCTCCTTTCCCCGACTTTCTTTTTCTTCTACCAACTCTCTATTTTTTTCACTCTCGCTTTCTTTCTCCTTATGTGTGGATTCCCTCCTGGAAATTATTTTATCTGACACGCTTCGTCTCTTCACATTAATCTGACTCGTATCTCAAGCTGTTTATAGCGACGCTCCACTCCCTGTCTATGGTGTTCTACACCCAAATCCAAATACCTCGTAATCATCTTCATTCTTTCTCTCTCTCTCTCTCTCTTTCTTTGTAGAAAGAATTTTTGAGAAAAAATCTACCTGTCGCCATTTTCCATTCTCTCTCTCTCCTCATTTGCACATAGAATATGAAAATGTACAAAGAAGGGGCAAGGGAAAGAGAGGAAGGACATTAAATACAAATATTATCTATTCTACATATTATATATGTATACATGTATGTACACTATATTCATGCATAAAAACAGATAAAATACGAGAGAGGAAAGTTCACAAACTTTCCATTGTCATCTCTCTATCTTTCCCTATGAGTTTGTATACATTTTTTTTACTTTTGATCTTTCTCCTCCTTCTCTATTTTCTCTCTCTCTCTCTCTGTATAGAGTCTACAGTATAACTTCCAGTCATTAATTCAGTAATTCTTGAGAGAAGAAATCCCATAAGGAAAAACAAATGGAGTTAAACTATACGTAAGAGAAGAAAGTTGAGTAAAATGACAAGCCAAAAGAAGAAATGAGAGACTAAGACCAACCTCCCTGGATGGGAGGGAGGCTCAATACTAATAATAGCAATAATAGAGTTGAAAATGTCTGGTGGGATTTTGAAATTTTGGAATTTCAAATTTTCCACACAAACAAAAGCTAGAGTGACAAGGACAAGTGAGTGGGGGTTGTTTCTTTGGGTGGTGGACACATGAAGCGAGAGATTTTCCTTTATTATTATCTAACCCCCGTCTATATATTCTTCATCTTCATTTAAATTACGAAACCAAATGAGAAGATGGAAGAAGAACCTCCACACATTCGACATGGAGAGAATAGAAAGGAAAGTTCACAAGAATCCTTAAGACTAATCCTAACGAGCAAAAGTTACCTCATATAGTCCTCCCTTTAGGCTCCTATACGAGTATGCCTTGATATAAAGCAGTTGAAAATTTCCTAAGTCTCAACTTAATTTTATTCTTCATTTAATCATTCTTCTAGTACGCCTCCAAACTAAATCAATAACTTTTTTTGGGGAAAAAAGAAGATTATATTGGAGATTGTCTACAGAATTTGGGATGGGGATAAAAATATTCACAAATAAATTCTCCATGAATTTTTTGTCTGTACTTTTAAGTTTTTTTGTACAGATAATCATTAAAAAATGTCAGTCATTGTATGTACGTGTACGAGTACATGAAATTAAGCTGAAAAATGGGGGATGGCATCATCAATTAAAATTAATTTCTATTCAAACTTTAAACTAAAGTTCTTAACACAAAAGTCATAATAATAGTTCCAGTGACCCAAATACATGAAAATTCGATTCAAATACTTTTATCGTTTAGAACCTTCAATCATGGCTTAGGATCTCGCATCTCCTCCCTCCTTCAATTTCCTTTTGTATAATTCCCAAAATTTCAAGTAGAAATAGGAGTGAGGAGTTAAAATGTTTTGGGTTTGGGTCATATCTTATGAGATTCACTATGGAATTTTAGTATGACATAATCACACTGAGGCGGAATTGGGATAAGAGTCATGGATTTGTTGATGTGGATAAAACAAATGGAGTTGAGGCAAGTGCGTGGATGTATGTACGTTTTAGATGCCTTTTCATATGTATAAAACCCTAGTCCTCCTCCTCCTTCCCTCAAATCTACGGTTTGCCAAACCAAACTAACCAAACTGACTCATTCATGGTCGTTTTTCTCTATTCATTGACATGGTGACATTTGCAAATTTAAAACTATTTGTCTTTTTAGTTTTTCTACCCAGAAAAAAAGAGACCAAGGGGAAAATAACAAGTCGGTTGTAGTTATTCATCTAAATTCATTTTATCTCTTCAACTATACTCGCAAACTCATCATACTCTCTCTCTCCATCTTTTCTAGCCGCAGTGCAGAACCATAACAACAAGCTGCTGTTATACGCACAGATATAATGAAACTATTCATATATATATATATATATAGCATCTTAAAAAAACTATGTCAAACCATTCAAAAAATTTGGGAAAGAAATAAAAGAAAAGGGGGAGGAAGGGGAATAAAGAATTTCTAATAAGCCCCACAATTTCATTCATAATAACGGTTTCCACCATTTCCATAGAAAAATTTGTGAGTTAACAATCAAAAAATAAGTTGTGACTCTAAATTTTGCAATTTTTATTATTTTTTTGTGACTTTAACTTACTATTATTATTACCACAGATCAAAGATTCAGTCTAATAACTCTCGAATGGTTTTTTATTCTATGTATAATGTTTGTAATATTACAATACTGTACATTATAATGGCCAATGTCCATTTTAAACTAGCTATAATGCTAATCTAGGAAAAGTTAAGTTGGCTTCATTAAGAATAGAAGAATTCTCTCTCTCTCTCTCTTGAGAAAAGAGAGAGATTTGAGTGTTGCTAATCCACCTACGTCTTTTCTTGATTTTTACAAAATCTCAAATGGTAATGTTCACCGAAAACCATGTCAAGTCATTCGATTCTATATTGGCTTTAATACCATCTCTCTCTCTTCTATATCTTTCAACTAACGAACAAGAATAACGAAGATGAAGAAGGAACAGTAATGTACTAACAATCTCAAATCTCGGATGGACATTGTAAAGCATAGCAAGGAATCTGAGCAAGACTTGTCACGTTTCTACTTGATTCTCAACAGAATAACCAACTATGTAGTGTACATGTACAGTACATAATACATAATACAGTGTATATATACATAATAATAAGAGCCCTGGCTATTGCATTGAGTTACAAGAACCGAAAGAATAGAAATCATATAGCAGAACTCATCTCATCTGTTCTGACAATACAATGAACAATGTGTACAACAATGCTCATCTTCATCTTTTCTTTTCTGATATAATGTATCTTTTTATACACACGTACACATCTTACACTCCTCATCCTCATCTACAGCTACAGGTATGTATACATGTACATGCCCCAACTAATATTATTAATAATAATAATGTCCAACGAGAGTGTGAGACTAAGAAAACTGACTGGGATTTGATGGGATGCAAGACAATATCTGTACATTATTGTACATATACACCCATAGACCTTCTTTATGTACTACAAGGCACGTTAAGATTAACGTAACTTTTCTAAAGTGAAAAAAAAATCTCATCACGAAAAGTATGGCAAGGCACCAGGCTCTTCTCCATCCAAAACACCAAGACCAACTAACCAACCAAGATGAAGATGAAGTAAATTGGAATAAAATCAACAGAAGAATAACAATGCCTAGGATGACTCTCTGTCTGTCTGTGTGTGTGTGTGTAGTCCAAGTGTAGAAGATAATATATTACTCTAGACTCTAGACAATGAAGAGTGTACAAGACTCAAAAATATAGAACAACATTTTGTATGTATATATATATTGTATGATTATATAGTAATGGACAATGTAGAAAAGTACAGAGAGTAAGGCACATGATAAGACTAGGTTGGGGATAAAGAAGAGAAAAAAAATCGTTTGGAGATGCAGGCTCATTACACATTGTACATTGGCATTGGCAAAAAAAAATTACATTTATGAAGGATACAACTTCTTTTTCAAGTCGTGGCTCAAGTTTGAAACTGTACTAGAGATAGTGTATATGTGTATAAAGTACACAGTAAAAAATTTGTAAGATTGTAGACTTGACTGTAGATAGGCCAGGGTGATTCAAAACATGATGATGATGATGATGGTGATGAGGTATACACCAAAACCCGTTACAATTTTTAAATTGTACCAAATTGAACCTAAAAACATTGGGCTTCCTCTCTATTCGTAGCTAGCAAAATTATTAAACTAACTTTTGTAAGGAAGTTTTGTTATTTTATTTCCTATAAAAGAAATGTTTCCAACTCTTTTCATAACAACTTCAACCTCAGCCTGTTTACAGATAAATCGGTGTAAAGATGCAAAACATTTCACAAAAATTGTGTTGGACGATGCATATCTTTCTTTTTTAATGTGGACTGTACAAAACATGCAAAAAAATAAATGTAAATGTATTATGCTGCTGGTTGCTCATTCAAGTTTGTTGAATGTACATAAAAATTATTATAATAACTTACAATTTTAATTCAAAGATTAAAAGTAGGGGTTAGGAGGAGTGAATTATTTTGATATGTACATATAATACAATTTTTACAATGTGCAATGAAAAAAAAAATCTTGGTCAGAGAGTAGCAGCTGCAAACCTCCATTTTGTGAATTCATTTGATATGGATACAATAATGCAAAATGGAGCTTCAAACGTAATTGCCAGCTATCAGACAAAACTATCAGAAACTATGTGCACATGTAAACGTGGAGCTAATGATGAGTAGGCTGAGGCCAGAGAGAAAGAGAGGGGAGGAGGGGGAGGGGGAGGGGGAGATGTGCATACTATACATCTTCCATTGTGTAAATTTGCAAGTCAAGAATGGCAAATTAAATGGGCTGAATTCCAGGATTTACGTTACAACCAAAGAAGATGGTAGTGTACATTCTAAGGCCTTAAGGAGAGAGAGAGAATGGAAGAGAATCAAAAACCAGAATCAGAAATAGCATCAAGCGGACGGTTTGTTCTCAAGCAATCTTCTCTTCTTCTTCCTCTAACAGATATCTATAAATATATATAGTAGAGAGAGAGAGAGTAGCTCATATATATACAAAGTGTCTCCATTCATTTACATGGAAATCTATCTGTTATAAATATAGACTATAGTTCTACATGTAAATGATGAAAGGCTCTCTCTCTCCAAGTTATCAGTATAAAGGCACAAGATTCTGGATTTGGAATTGGATTCCCTTATAAAAGATATTGTATAATGAAGAGACAGAGTGGAGACTCAAGAGAGACTCAAGAGGAAAAAAAGACAGAGACGCTCCTTGGCTTTTGCTGGAGTTTGCAGAGTGTAAGATTAATCAGAACTGAACTAGAACGAAGAAGGAGAGGGAGGAGGAGGAAAAAGGGAAATAAAAGGGAGCTCTGTGACTAAGATATGTACTACAGAGTTGAGTGTGAGGGATACGTTGAGATGGTGATGATGAACACGAAAGCCTTGATTAATTCCATGCTAGATACTCCATACTACAGATAGTATAAGAAAAACACATCTATATCCCTGCACTCCCTTTTACGCTCATCATCAGCCATCAAACTGATAATGATGATGATGATGGTAATGATAATAAGATGATGAAAGGAAAGAGCAAGATGATTTCCTTGTCAATTTTTCTATGCAATTTTACAAAACTTGCTCCTGCTCCAGCTCCCAACTTTAACATTAGACCATCACCAACTTTTCCATACTTTTTCTCTACTACAGGCTGCACACCTGTGACGACAGAATATTGTACATAACAAATACATACAATCTCAACAAAAAAAAATGTATTAATACTACTAATATATATATATTTCTACTCTTTCTTCAGTTTTTCTTCTCATTTTACTTGTCCTTTCTTGAGATGATGACGAGAGATTTTTCCATTCTAATATTTCACTCACAAAAATATGTCCACATTTTTTTTGACAAATTGAAAACACGTAAAGTGTACACTGTACAGTCTCAAATAGTCAAGAGTTAAAAAAAATTATTTACAAAATTACAAAAAAACTCAACAGTAGAGAGAACCGTCAGGAGAAAACTGTCAAAAAACAAAGCGTAGAATATGACACAACCAGAGCATAAAACAAAAGCTCTCCATCTCATACTGTACAAGATAAGTACAAATAATTTGTTTTGATTAAAAATGAATGGTACAAGTGTTACATATGTCGTCATTCTCGCTCTTATTTAACATTGTTGACTTACTCAAGACATTGTAAATGAGAAAGAGAAGCTTGAAGTGATGGTGGTAAATGTACTTTACAAATTTACAACTTTTTAGCTTCCATTCCATGAATTACCTTCCACTTCCACTATAGATCAGATACAAGTATTGTACCAGAGTAATAATAATAGTTAGAAGAGATGGCCAAGTGCTGTGATTGTTAGGTAAATTTTCTTTTTTGTTTCTTAGCCCATGTACTAAATATAAAGTAAAATGGTTCAAAATTAACATTAAGGAGAATGTATGGTGGTACGAGTACATAATATATTGCCGTCTCAAAGTTAATGTTGGAAAATATAAATTATTTCTTTGGGATACAAAGAGAGGCAGAGACAGATTGCACGGCCACTGGTTGTGGCTACTGTTTTATACTTTATGTATCAGTACAGATACTACTGCTCTAGTTTATACACTTTGTAGGAGTTGGTTTTAAACAACAAGACTAGAAAAAAAAGTTTTCAGAATGAACTCTATATATATATATATACATACACACTTCGTGAGAAGACATTTGGAGGGAACGTGACGGAGTCGAGTTTAAAATTGGTGGATAAATGGTGAAGAGAAAAGAAACAAATTCAAAGAAAATGAATGCATGACGAAAGGAAATAGACTAGTTTTTTTTCTTCAGCTTCTCCATTCACAAGACTTTTTTTCTAATACAAAATAGATATTGTAGTATGGCTCTCTTTCTACTTTACATTCATTTGTCCACCATGCCATGTCATGACAACAGTACCCGTGTACACATTTTTACATGGTAGGCAGAGGCAGTATCACTGGGAATTGACAATGCTGAAAAGTCCAGAATACAGATTATTCCCTCTTGCCTTATATGGGCCATGGAGAATGTTTTGTATAGTCAGATTTTTACACTTTTACACTGACAAATTCTCAGAATCTCTCACCTCTACAGACAGAGACACAGAGAGAGAGAGATATCGTGCCAATTAGACTTTGAATGAGAAAAATTTAATTAGCACTGTAGATTTTTATCAATTCTCTCAAAAACCTTTTTTCTTTATTGTAATCTGTACTCCTCCATCAATTAAGAGTATCAAAGAGTGTAAATGCAAAAATTCTCAATTTAAATTGTAAATTAAAAATTTATTGTCTTTATAATTAATCCAAAAGTGTGTGTGTGTGTTTCTACACTGCAAAAATACAAAATACAAAGTAATTTATATAGAACAAGGAGGGGAATGTTAGTGAAATGTTTCAATGGTTTTTTGAATAGAACTCTAGTTTCACCTTTCTTTTTATTCGATAGTTTTTTTTATCTTCCTACAGAGTTTACCCAGAAACCTGACACTTTTTGTCATTTCCAATACAAACATGTACATTTTATTCATACCTATTGAATAGTAAAACCCACAACCAAAGAGTGCGGTCTAGTGACTAGTGGTTTGTTTTTTTGTACATGTACAAAAAAGTATTTATATCAACAATGTAAGACATAAGAATAAGTACTTTGGGGAGGAGAAAAAGGGACAAGATGAACACAAATAGAATGAGAATTACACCACTTGAACATTGGATTTACAAGCAAGAATTAAATGTTCGTTGGGAACAGAAAAAAAATGGATGAAGCAACCAGAGAGAGAGAGTTTGAGAAAAAAAGGGACACAGTGGAGGAAGACTAGCTGTACACAATAAAAATGGCTCAAAGTCGTGTGCAATATGTACGTCATATCGAGATTCTTGAGAGATTCGTCCTCACAATTATTACCATTATTCATTATCATCATTGGAAAAAAAGAGGGGACGAAGGAGCTCAAGCTCATAGAATAGAAGAAGAGAGAGAGAGGCTCATTGTTGAGAGAACAACCTTAATCTTTTCTACAATGAAAAATTAGATGAGGACTACAATCAGAGTCGTGTATTGGCTATATATAGGTTATAAAATTTTGTGGCTTGTACTCTTCCCTCTTGACTGTGGTTGTCGTTGTCATTAACCAAAAAAATATCTTGTAAAATTCTTTTTCAAGTCATCTCAATTTTAGTCTCTGTCTCTCTTTTGTAAAAATGAAATGTAATCCGATCCCCCAAGATAATTTGTTATATTTTGAAATAATATATATCAGTCTCGATTTGTTAGAGAAAAAAAAAACCCATAATGTATAAAGTTTTATTGACTTAAATTTTAACCAACTGTGTGCTTGATTGATTTAAAGAGAATACAAATGGTGGAGAACTAAAAATCAATTCATGTGTACAAGTATAAAAATATTTCTAAGACTTTTTAAAAGCGGCTTTGAGGTTATCAAGTACCGTACCCCAGGCCGAATGACAAACGACTCGAATATGATGGGAAGAATAAAAACAAAAAAAAACTACACATATAATAGAAATAGAGAACAGAGTGATCGGTGATGGTGACGCTGATGATGACAATGAAGTCTTCAAAAAAAAACTTTTCAAAGGTTGACATGCCGAACAGCCAAAAGTTATTTATGCGTAAGAGCGAGCACAGACTAGGAAAGATGAAGCTGGTTCAAACTAGTCCGTCGTTTTATTTTGTGTGTGAACGAGATGGGCCGGCCCTTCTGGTGCAAGTCGAGGCCCAACTTGAGTCAACCTTTTTTAGAACTTTAGAGAAT
>JAQIVZ010002642.1:0-19226 GCA_034700945.1 Arrhopalites spinosus | reverse complement strand
ACTCTTTAATTTGAGTGGTTACATGATACCGGTCGCGCGAGGTCACCGATAAATCTATATAAGAGTCTTTTTAAATATTAATCCTTGAAACTTAATTTTCATTAAATTGACTCATGAGCTTTTCACTGGTAATCACTACCCAGAACAATGAAAAATGTACTTTTGAGTTGAGGAATTGTCGTTTGTTTCGTAATGACGGTCAGAACTCTTTCAACCAAAATTATTTTCGAATGGAACGTACTTGAATTTCTCCCTATTTCATGGAAATTTTCAAAATAATAAATGTGATTATTATGTAAAAAAGGTCAACTCAAAATTTCAAGGAGCAGGAAAATTTGCTTTACTCATATAATTTGGTTGAATTTTGATGTACACGTGGAATTTTAAAATGAATTTTTCAAATAAAAAACTTATTTTGTAAACAACTTTTGTCTGAACGTCATTGGTTTCGATAATACAAAATCTGTATTTTAAATTAATGCGACTGTATTAAATTTTATTTTAAACTCGAAAACGTTGAATTTTTTTAGCCATCTCGTTTTGGTCTTTTCGTCACCCCTACAACTTTTATAGCGTAAGTCAAAATTGAGGACGCTGTACAAGATCGAAATAATAGAAAAGTAGTTGCAAATATCTCATGAGGTCAAGTTCCGGATCATGCTTTTATATCCATATTGTATGTCAATTGATTTGAGAAGTTGTTTTTGTTTTTGATGCATGTACATGTTCTCATTAAAGAGTCACAAAAAGTAAACAAACACACTGGGAAAATCAATTGTCCATGGCATATATTTCAGGTCGAAGGGAAAAAATTATTTGATCTAATTGTGATTTCGACAGGTCACTTTGTCTCGACAAAGGTTTTCGTCTTTCTATCTAATTATGATTAATCTCGTAAAATTCTCTCCAACAATTAAATAAAGTAAAACAACTGGATTGAGTAAGTCGCCCTTGATAATAACCAAAAAATAAAAATGTCGATTCATTGATTGATTGACTTTGATTTATGAGAATGTCGGGTATATCACTGTAATACAATGTTAATCTTATACGGACACAACATTCATTCTACTTAATTTATAATAAAGAAATTAACAGATTGAGGTGCATTTTAGATTCATACGTAATCATCATGGGAATCATTACTAAGTGAGAAATAAAATGAACAATCTTAATTAGCTACTACACTAAAGTACTATAGCATTAGGCTTAAAATTATGATAAGCGAGATTTAACTAAATTTAATTTTCGTTGGAATTTTACAATATTCAACGAAATCGCTCGTTTTAAAACCATAGACAGAAGCAACAAGTGAGCAGCAACCCACTGCAGCTCCCGCCGTTCATTGGCAGTACCATCCTGTCCTGTAACACAATTTTCCCAATTTTTTTGGCATCGAATTCCACAAAGCGCTGGCAACGTTTAGCACTAGAAAATCTTGACTGTCCTTTAGCCCTTACAAGATTAAGTTTTTAATTCAATTTAATTGATTTGATACATTCCAAGGATTAAGTCTTTGAGGTCTTCTATCGTGAGAATTGCAAACTCGAGGATGGTTTCAGATGTGGCTATCTGTCAACAAACTTTTTTCTTTCAAGTCCCCCCATTGAATTTTTAATGACGCTCATTGGGAACGTTGATCCTTTCAAGGACTTTTTGTCCAATTCCACGATCCTCTAGTTTATTTTTACCAATTGGCCCTCGGTAAAATTATTGGTAATTGTATATACAATTTTAAAAAAACGACCAACTTTGAAGATACAAACCCCAGAAATTGTTTACTGGAAAAACTCACAAATGTGTTTAATTTTTCCATAAATGACCTCAACGACCCATCTCAAAAAGGATTTGTTGCCCTCCTTTTGAAAAACTGCTTTTGTTGACAATCTTCAACCTCTTGACCCACTTCTTGACCCCTGGGTCTGACTTGTTCCTTACTTTGACCTCTTTCACTTGGTCCACCCCGTCTTTTTTCTTTGACCCTTAACTTTGACAAAATTTCAAACTTTTCCCTAATATTTTCCATCCAACTCCTCAATTGGTTGACACTCCAAACACAGCTAAATTGACACCACGCTTAGAATTTCAGCCAAAATTTCACCCCCACCCATGTCCACTCTGTCATCAGTTCCATGCAAACCAACCCCAACTTTCTCATTTGTCCCACAACCCAAAGCCCATAAACATGCCAACGAAACCAACCAAGTTCCACCCCCCAAAAAACAACCGTCCCTCCCAAAAACACGAGAAAAATGTAAAAAATTAAATGAATATCACTAGTCTTAAAAGACAACTGTTGAAAAGTGGGTGGGTCTTCATCCACAAAACCTCCGTCCAAACCCTCCCAACCCACCCACAAACGATAAATCCCGGAATGAATCAAGACCTTCATTCTCATATGAATCAAATCCATTTTTTCATACTTCCACGAAAGTCCTGTGGTCTTCGCAAACATGTCCGCCAATGGCAAAGCCATAAAAGTATCATTCAATTTACGATTGTGTGCAAATTTCAACTCCCGATTTGTATTCATCACCATTTTGACTTGATTAAAAAAATACTCAAATTCATTCTCCAATGTGATTACCAGTGAATTGGGTTGGGTCAATTCATTTCACAAGGGAATCAAAATGAGACCAACAGGTGACATTAATACGATTCTGGATGGTGTAATTCCCATGGTAATACTGACACTCTTTAATCTGCCCACACTTGGAGAACCACATGTCGTAGTTTCTATGCGTCGTATTAGTTGTGCGTTGAGCAAATTGCAACATGTTTGAATATTTTTCTTTGAGGCTTTTCCACATTTCTGGATCCATTGAATTAGTCACGTAGGTGACAATGGGCTAGACTATTTTGTCACACTTGTGCTCGCAGATGGGCCTGTTCTTCTCCATCCAAGTGTAAACCTGCATGGAGAATTGACTCATGTGGAATTCCCGGGAATTCGGTAAGTTTAAAAAAGGGTGCCTCACACTCATGTTTTTGTTGTAATTTTCAGAACATGGAGCAGGATAATTTTTTTCGATTATGAAAACGGAAATTGAGTCACTCCCGAGATCAATTTTGTCCAAAGTTTGCCAGTCCGTTTTGAAAGCATATGCTTTTGTATACTCTGACTTGAGGAGACCTCTGTACCCATTTGTCAAAACCAGGGTCATGAGGATCCAGAACCCCAGAGTGACCCTACAAAATACCCTAGAATGAGACTCTGAATGAACAATTGGGGGATACTCCCCTTCATGTTGTTCAAAGAGAGCGCGGTGAATCCAGAATAAAGTGGTCCAAAAATTGTTCACCATGGACAATTTTGAAATTTGGAAAAATTTGGGCCAAAGAAATATGATGAACATGGTAAGGAGGACCATGGAAAGGGCAAGGGTTAACCAAACTTGCCACTGGAAGGGTTCAATGTAAATTTTTTGAACTGAAGGGATCTCCCTGTGTATCCCATGACTGGTAATAATTTTATACGCACTGTAACCGATAGGGAAAATGGTTCCTATCTCATGTGTACTGGCAAGATCATTTTTCCAAGAGTATGACTTGCGGAGATGAAATACATTGTGCAACTCTACAAAATACGGTTTATGGGTCTCCTTTTCCCGGACAAGTCTGGACATGTTCAGGGAAGATAGTAGAAAATAAATTGTTTGATTGACAACAAGATTACTTGCATAATGTGCCTTTGAGTTGGTTCATTTTAGGAACGAGTCGAGCATGGTGGGGTACGCCTTCCAAGGAATGGTTGTGTAAGGACGACCGTTTGTCGTCTGTACGACCCAAATTATATTCCTCACATGGTCAAGAGTCTTTTTGAAAAGCTGGGTCATTTTAGTATAATGACCCGAGTGACACGGCCACGTGATTATTTTGAAACGTTCAGTACTGTAATAATCCCAGTCTGAGCTGTACGAGGTGATGTACATGACATCAGTTGGTTCCAAGTCTGTAGACAAACGGCCCACTTGATGGGAATCATGGTCGTAGATGAGCCCAAAAATGGGGGATGCTGATGGCTGTATAGTGATTGCAGTTGACATTTGGTTTAGGCCTAGATAAAAAATTCCAAATTTTTTCAGGCTCAGGGTCAGGGTGTGTTGATCGGTTAGTATGAGGTAGAATACGGCAGGAGACATCTCGCTCATTGGGCTACCTCGTAGGTTGAATCATAACCAAAAGTAGGGGGAATCATGCATATGTTTTTGTACACACACAGACAGGATTACAAAGCACTTGGTGTTCACTGTCCAAAAGTTTTGTGAGAGGCAGGTAAACTTTTTTTGAGTCTCCCGGCTTCGGCGCCCTTCTTTATCAAGGGTGGTGGGGAGGATGAGGGGGGAGTTGGTGGTGACGAACGGGGTGATATTAAGCCTGGAGGCATCTCCATGGATTTGAAAGTAACATGACATTGAGTTTATTTCTTGGAGGAATGAGAGCAAGTTGAATGTTGAAGAGACATTTTGGAGGGGGGGGGGGGCCATTTTGTGAGATATTTTTCAAGGCAAAGGATACATTTTGAGTGAGTGTACAGAGAGAGACAATAAAAATTATAGTACGCCTCATTTTCATGATGGATTTGAATTCAAGCGGGCTGATTTTCAAGGATGTCGAAAAGTATAGAGAGTGACGAGTTTAGGCTGAGAATATCTAACATTGCAAGAAATAAAATTTGGTTGAATTATTCACACTTGTAAATACATGAAATAAAATAATACAGGTAAGGACATAATTGTATTATTCAAACTTGCCAACTTAAATTTTGAACAGTTTAATTGAAAATGTCAAGGTTTTTGACGGTAGTTTGTGACTTTTGTGGCTTGGAGTTTATGATTCGGCACTCAATTCCATCATGCGATGTTGTAACCAACGAAAATGGGACAAGGGATTTCGTGTGATTAGTGTGAGGCCCGCACAAATTTCTCGTGCAGAGTTCTGTGGGAATATATTTCAAGGATACTCCTCCTGAAAAATTCTCAAAAATAGTGCGCACATTGCATTTCTGCAGAATTTTTCTTCTCAAAAAATCAATCAGAATTATTCCAATTCATTGGAACTTGGAAAATTCCCATCTCTAGTTGGGGGAGTTATCAACTTTATTCGTTTATACTCTATGCAATTTAGAGTGTATGAAAATGTGGGTAAAATAAGGGTCTCGCAAAGGGTCCTTTTTGCCCATTTTTCTTGGCCATTAAGTGTCCAAAAAAAAATTTCTTCACCACTTGTTCGACGCGTAATGAAATGGGGAAGAATCTCTACTAAATATTAATCCTCTACATGAACTGAGTAGATAACAATACTGTATTTTATCCTTTGTTTAACCCACGCGATGGCAAAGAGTCCTTGAAGGGACTTCAAATTTAGTAGAGATTCTTCCCCATTTCATTACGCGTCGAACAAGTGGTGAAAAAACTTTTTTTGGACACTTAGTGGCCAAGAAAAATGGGCAAAAAGGGGTTCATTTCACAAAATTTAATTAAGGCTGCTGGCGGGGTCGGGTTGACCCTCAACCCCAAGATTTTGACCCCGACCCCGATTGACCCTGACCCTCACTGACCCCGATGTTGGCCGACCCTTACCAACCCCGACCCCGACTGACCCCGATAATATGCGACCCCGGCAACCCCGACCCTGCTCGACCCTGACCCCGAGGGTTGAGGGTCGACCCCGGGGTCGAAAATTTTTTTACGTCATGGGGTTTTTTGTAATAGTCAACGTTTTTTCCACTTTTTGAATGGATATTTCACCTAAGTTTTGGGCATACAATGAGGAGTATTACGTGAAATATTTGAAAAGAATATTGTTGTGGGTCAAAATTTGCGGCTCTTAAACCAAATAATGTAGCCCCTAACTTTAAATTATTTTTTACGGTAATGATTAGGCCCTTAAAATGACTTATTTGTACCGACGTTAATTTTTTCGCCTTCTAAAATAATTTTAATCATAATTTTAAAACGAATACTGGAGCACGAAGTTGCCCGCGAATGATGATTTTCAGGAAAATTACAGAATTTTGAAACTCTTTTTTTTTTTTTTTTTGAAAACTTAATTATATTTCTGTAACTTTCCTATAAAATTCCGACATGTTAATACCATGTGGTAGACTGAAATGTTGGCTTCTAAATAGTCACCAAAAACTTTTAATTCCGTTCAGTCAAAAATTAGGGACCATTTTTCCGAGAGGCTTTTTTTAGAAAAACGGGACGCTCAGTTATTGACGCGTCAAATTAAAACATTCATCAATATTCTAGTTTTACACAATGAACTTTGGCATTGTCATTGTTGTAGTCTCACTTCATGCAGTTTAATTATGTATAGTGAGCCTATAACAATGTGACCGTTGTCAGCAGCAGAACAATGTCAAAGACAGGGCTCTCAATTTCCTGACTTTCTTTATATTTGGGTCAATACATGAAAACCCCTGCAAGAATTTAAATGAGCATTATATTTTACTTATTATTATTAGCTTTGAAGTTACTTTTAAAATTTTATGCCAAATGTTTTAAGCGGAGCATGCATTAAAAATATTGTTGACGAAATAATTGTCAATAATTGACAAAAGAAGGAATTATTCCTTCTTAATAGATAGTTTCTATTTTTGTATTTGAACACTCATAGCATTAAACCGAACAAAAAGGCGTGACGGCTATTTAAATTAATTTTCAAAAAAATGCACAAATTTTGCAAGGCGCTATTGGCTTGACAAAAAATATTGATCGACCCCGAACCTTCAGGGTCGGGGTCGGCAGGGTCGGTCTTCACTGGGGTCAACCAGGGTCAGGGTCAGTCAGGGTCAGGGTCGGTGAGGGTCAGGGTGGATCAGGGTCGACTAACTCAGGGTCAGGTTGGGGTCGGGGTCCGACCCCGAAGCAGCCTTAAATTTAATTGTCAGCCCCATGTTTTTTTAAAAAAACATGGGAATTAATTTTCATAAAATTGAAGCAATTCAATTGGCCGACAATTTTAATTTTGTGACAATTTTATAAAATTCAAAAAAAATTTATTTACAACGTTCTTTCTGTGACAACAATTTTTGTCAATTACTTTGACAACAAGGGTTTTCTAATATTTTTGTTGTCTTAGAAAATAACTTTTACAATGTAAAATTTTGAAGGAAATCGTTTGGTAACTCCTCCTTAAAAGTTGAGCGTATGAACGATTTAAGTGTAAAGGCCTCTGTAGAGTTCACATGAAAACGTGAACACTACACGAATTTTATACTAAATTTTCTGTTTCTATGGAGTTTTTTGAAAATTTAGTACCTATAAAATTCGTGTAGTGTTCACGTTTTCATGTGAACTCTACAGAGGCCTTAAGTACATAAAATCCATAGAGTTCTGCAAGCTGGGATATTTATTTTGTCCTGACCCAATTTTTTACGTATGGTAAAACCCAATTCAAATGCCCTGGGCATAGCCGTTTAGTGTTTCATTTATAAACTTGTAGAGTCAAGGATATCAACTAAGGGATCTTCAAAAGTCCTCCACAAGAGGAGACAATTTGTTTTAATTTTAATTTTAAAATTCTCTCGTTTTAATTCTTTTTCTTTAGTTGAATTTTAAAACATTTAAAAATTTAAGAAAAAGTTTGCTCAAAACAAAAAGAGACCATTTTAGAATTTACAGAGCAGTACAAAGATTCCCGCCACAGGCAGAAGGGCAACAATACTTCAAAACTTGTTCACCAGCACAATCTGAATGGCTTTCGCAAAAAGTTCCACCACAAATTCCAACTGCATCTGGGTCAAGCTCTGGACATTTTTTGACATCTGGAGAAGTTATATTCAATTTAAGAGTAATCACAGTAAACTGCTTATTTATTTAGTTAATTTCGTACCACTTGAGCCCGCTCCTTGTTGACCACCAGCACCATCTACAAAATAATTCTTTTAATTACTGAGAAATAAATTTTGTCATCTAGCAATCAGCAAAGCATATCAAAAATGTTCAGTAAGTAATCATTATTTTAAATGTTAATATTATACAAAAAAGTGGCGGGGTGTTTAATTTTCATTTTAATAAAGGAGCAATCAAAACATACATAAAAATTCAATTAAATAGGAAAAAGAAAGTTAATTAAATATTGAAAAATAATCACCATTAAGGTCCGCCATTATCTTGGAACTGAGACGTAAAATCTGAGTTAAACGCTTCATTGCCCAATCCATTTTTGACAGTCCATCAATTTGCTGGCCATATGGATTTCCTATTATTTGTCGACCAGCTGTAGTCTATTTTAAATAATGGCGGCAATTACAATTTAACCTTAAAATTCAATTTTGTTTTAGACCTACACTGCACAATATGGCGGCCACAATTAAAAGTGGAAGTAGATTCATAGAGTTGATTTGATACTTAAAACAAAAGTCTGAAAATGGCGAACGTTTTCAAATGGGAAAATTTAAACTTCAAATGATTCATTTTATAGTTAATAATTTCCAACATTATTGAAGTCATTAAAAATTATACAAGCCAAACAAAGTTCAACTTCATTAATTAAAAATATCATAAACAATTAATTCATTGTGCAACAAATTGCTTTTAAAACGTTGTCCTTTATTTTCGTCGGTGTACTTGCAACTTTTTAGACGCCATCTGGTGGTTAGAGTGAAAGAATTTATGAATAATTTAGGAGATGGCATTCAGGTACTATAATTAAACTAATTAAAACAAAAAAATGTTTTTTTATTAAAAATTAAATGCAATTATCAAAATATTGAATTGTCCTTTAGTGAACAATTAAGATGATTAGTGTCATTTTTATAATAAAAAGTTAATTGCAATTAAACGGTTTCAAGGATTAGACAACAAAAAATTGATGGTTTGGTTCACAATAATATTCACAACAGTCAAAACAATACCCCGATCAATAAAATACATCGAACCAATCCGAGCTGCCAATGGGGTCAACGACCTCACCAATTTCCGACAATACCCCCTGGTCACTATTGACCCCTTGACCTGACTAGAGTGATTCAACATTCGAAGAATATCAACAGAATCACTATGAAATTGCGCTAGATTTATGTGGACACTGAACAATGTAGTGAGACACAGGAGATAAAAGGACGCCATTATGACACTGAGAAGACCGCCAAGGCGCAAAACGCCGTAGGTACAATACACCGCCACAAGGATGACTGTAGCCTGCATATACGGAATTAATTGTCGACAATACAATTCATTAAAACTTATCACAGCCACGTTGACACATTTGTAAATTTCTATAACTTCTATTACTGCCTTGAACGTCGCCACAGTCGCCAGGATTGACCTTCAAAAAAATTTATGATCATTACTTGACTGGCGGTTAATTTAAAAAGGTGATTTAGTTACTTGAGCTCTTGCAGGATGACGACGACGGTAAAGACGAAAGTCACGAGATTGGCCACAATCAAAATGGTGATGCCGTGGTACAGAAAAGCGTCGAAATAAATTTCGATTATGAGACAGGGAACAAAAAGAAGAATTTTGATTGGCCCTGGAGGCAAAATGGAGGTCAGCCATTCAGGGGAATTTGGGTTGACACAGGCAATGGCGGTGATGCAGAGGGCGCAGAAGTTCATGCCGTAGAAAGCAATGTCAAGAATTATTTCTGCTTGATGAGTCACCTTGGACTTGACCTCGCCATTTTTATTTAGTCGGACTAGTCGTAAGTACAATTAAAAATGGAATTTAGTTAATTTACACTTAAATTAATAGAAAATTTAATCTTACCCGCCATTTTCTCAAAACATATGAGGTACTGATTGACAAAATTTGGAATATTTTTAAGTTGAATAACGATCATAAAATTACATAAAAAGACTGGACTAATAAAAATGAGAACAAACTGTAGATAAATTTTAGCACCAGGGGACGCGGACGTGTTTGAATTTTGCATAAAATTAAAATTAATTTGACAACATCGAAAAATAATGAATAGACCGTACAACAATGCAGTGACAATGTTGAGGTACCAAATTCTCAATTGTTTTTTTGAGCGCAAAATTTCTACACAATTTAAATTTTGGCTCCATTTGTAAGGATGCACGTGGAAATACTGACCAAATTTTATGGCTCGAATTGTTTGTTTTAAAAGTTGTGGAGAAATTAAAATCATTTTTGAAGATTCAAGTTCAAAATTTTTTGTCAATTTTTTCAAAATTTGTATTTTCAGGAAATATTAGTCAACAAGACAATAAAGGTGATTTAACTTTTAAATGTGATTTATTTTCATTTTTTCACTCAAGTTTTTGAAACGGAAACCAGTAGAAGAGTCAAAATTTTGGAAAATGTATCAAGAAAATAAACTTTTAATTGGCGGGTTTTCTTGAATTTTCAAGAATTTTCATCAATTTAGTTGGAAAATTATTGTTTCGACAGTCTTTTATTCACCATTGCCATTAATTTGAGCGGGAAAATGATCTCTTTAACGCCATTTTAATTGTTATTTTGAATATTTCCCAAACTTAGTTTGACCTTTTTGTGGCAATATAAATAGTTTCATGAGGGACATAATTTAGTCGGCAAAATAATTTTAATAATGAAATTGATTATAATCATAATATATTTTAATTATTGACTTGAACACCTCAAATTTTGGCTGTATGGTTAAATGCGCCTATTCCCATAAACTACTTAAGTCGAGAGGTCAACTTTAATCAAAATAAATTATTTTTTAAATAAAAAAATCCTTACAATTTTCTTCTTTTATAATTTCAAATTTTTCATTTTTCATTTCATTCAGTGGAGTGACTTTTCATCAACATGCAAGCACTAAATTAAATTTTTAAATTAATCATGTTGACTTTAAATGATTAAAATAATTAAAAGTAAATATTAACAGTTTAATTCTCTTCTAAAAGTTTTTTGATCCAGTGGCTCATTTTTCCAATGAAATTGTCAATCGTCTCACATGACACGACACGTGTCACATATTTTGATGAAGGCGTGACATTAAAAGAATTTGAGGGGGACCTGAATTTTTTGTACATGTCAACCTTAAATAAAATATTTTCATTTACAGTTCACTGCTCAACTCCCGAATAAAATTTCAATTGTGAAGAAACTAAAAGAAACCGCCACGCCAATGAGAAAAATGTAGAGGGAAGAAAGGAGGAGGGGATTTTGAAAACTTCTACATGGCAAGTAAACTCTTTTTAGGAAAGACTCTTTCTTTTCGAAAAGGTTCGAAAAGGTATACGGATTATTCATCCGCGGATAATTCAACCACTTGAAGAGAGCAGCACAGCGGCCAAAATGCAAAGAAAAAGCCAAAAAAATGGCGTGTAGGGTGTGAGGAGAGAGATGATGGGGGATTGGCTGTTGGAGTGGGCGGGATAAATTAGGGCAAGCCCTTGGTTATCACTGACCTTGAGAACATGAAATGTTTTATATTTTTCAAAATAGATGCAATTAAAGCATTTTCTTATGAAACCACCACAACGTTTGTATATTGAGGCACGCTTTGGACTACTTGGATGGAATTATTTAAATGAGCCAAAATCTCCCAGTCCAATCTCATCAAAAATTCGTCATGGCCAATTTTGCCCTTTCCAATGTCTCGTACAGTCCAGTCTCTACGTTGGTCACTTTGGTTGAACATGAATGGTCCAGGGGTAAGTTATCTAAATATCCGAAATGAACATTTTTTCTTTTGCGCAACACGCCGTCCTTCAAGTCTGTCAAAGACATGTCCCAGCCACTCTCCAAATCTATTTTATCAAGTCTCAGCGTTTTATTGACAAAAACGGACTGAACCATTTGTACATTTTTCATGTCAATTTTTGTAAAGGCCATGATGGCCATTAAAATGTTGACTGGGGCGAAGCATGTCAGGATTTACACTCAGACGATTTTCCCCATGAAAAAAATTATGGCAATCTACAGAACATTTAAGCCATATTTAATTTGCAAAAATATTTTTTGTAACAAAATCGACCAAATCCGCGAAACTTATTCGTGATGGGCAAGTTGGTGTGTTTACTCTTAACGCATTGTCTACAACAAAAAATTGTGAAAATGTTCACAAGACGGGAAATGATGCGTCACTAGCTGTATGCCATTGGATGATGTAATTTCTTACACCATCACTGCCCCCTACACCACACCATCTGGGCCCCATATGTACAATTCAATAAATATATCGCGAGCCACGAGGCAAAATATGTTATAATTTCTTCGCAGGATATAGGATATTTAATAGGCAAAGGAAGCAATAAATTAATAATTATTGCCAACAACTGAAATAAAAATAATGACGTCTATTTATTTTAATTGTTTTTATGTTATAACCACCCATCACTAATTCCAATAGGACCAATGGTAGTGGAAGTGCGGCGTCAACATTAGTGAACATCTATTGGAGAGGCCTTATTTAAATTTAATTAAAAATTTGTAAATTCCCTCATTTTACCTACTCAAAAAATGGCTACAAAAATTGTCCTCATTTCAATTTTATTTTTTGTTCAAACCCATGCTTGGGAAAATACTTGTGGGAGTGGTAAGCAGAAACTTTGAATATAATTAATTCAACATATTTCTTTTTATTATTTCCACAAACTGTTAATTATATATTTGACTTGAATTCCATTAGGTGGCGACAAGATTCATGGTTTTAAAGTAAACGGGAATGACCTGACAGTAAGTTGTGCCGTCAAGAAAGGGAAACTGACGTCATTCTCTGCTGACGTGTCATTTGGTAAACGAAAAATGTAAAATGTATCATACTTTAATTAAACTCGAGTTGGTGCCGGGCGTAGAGCGTCGGGTTCGTGGTTCTCCTGACGTTCTGCGTTCGAATCCCGGTGACGAAGGGAATCCTAATATGGCTCAGTGTGTCACTATCGGGTGCAGTACAGTGTTGGGTAACTAGAGTCACTTATCTAGTGACTGGGGGTGGGGATACTTGAAAGCGACCTCTGCAGAGGAGTACTTGTAACTGTGTTGTTGAGACAGAGGTGGTTGTGACTCACCTATGGGTCTTGCCGTCTAGCTGTAGAGAGAAATATGGCTCATATGGCTGGCAAAAGCCCCAGAGATGTGTAAACAACCGACGTGTAGATCCGACTGTCTTTCTGACAACATAGGAAAAAAGTACCACTGGGGCAGTCTTAGGAACGCTTCCAATAGGCCTAAAATGAACGGCCTAAGCGGCTTCGAAAGAACCTCAAATATTTATTTTTTTACGTTTTTCATACATGAATTAATTAATGTCCGGGTTAAAATTTGAAACCCAGCTTCCTGGAAAGTTAAAGTAGTTTACGGTATGTAAAATTGTTCTTTTGTAGCACAACCCACGAAAAATTTGAAACTTACATGTGATGGTCAACTTGGCCTTTTTACTCTGAACGTATTCGCTGTAACACAAACTTGTGACCAAGTTCAGAAGACGGGAAGTGATGCGTCACAAGCTGGTTGTTCTCAGTTGAATGCTGGAACTTCTTACACCATCAGTGCCGGCTACACTACACCCCTTTTCGCTCCAACTGTACAATTAAATTAATATTTATTATTTTTTAAATAATTTGGAAATTAATTCTGAACCCGTTTTTTTGCTAGGGTCTCTTCTCGGTTCAATGCACTTTTTTAAATGACAAGAAAGTTAAAACTCATTGCGTCAAACTTCAATGTCGGGCCATGGACGCTGATAAATCATCAGGGGGGCTTGGAGGTCTCCTTGGACGATCTGGATTTCGTCAAAGTCACAATGACGAGGATAATTCAGGCGGGTCTAGGAAGAGGAAGGATCGACGTGGAAGGAAATCTCACCATAGAAAACATCGTAAAAGTCATCGTCATCATGATGATGATGATAATCAGTCAGAGTAAATTTTGAGTTGATTGCTGGACCCCATCAGGTCAGAGGTTTTGTCATTGGCCACTGTGCAAAATTTTAAATTCGTGCTCAATACATATTGGAAATAAAATAATTTGCATAATTATTCACCCCGTGTGTCCTTGTTGACTTTTTTGACATTTACATTTTTTGGTGTTACCCTGCGCCCTTTACAAGCTGTAGGAGACTGTGGTCACTTTTTTTAATGGAGGAAAATCGACATTTTGTTGGCTAAACAATTTTGATTTTATATAAATAAGGTTCCGTGACACTTAACCGAATTCTACTTGGCCGAATTCCATAAGGACGATACCGAAAGGCCGAATGGACAAGAAGCCGAGTGGCGAGATGGCCGACACACAAAAGGCCGAGAAATGAAAAAGGTTCAGAGGGGAATTTTCCACTGAGCCCTGTCAATCATAGCGACTGCAGTTTGTCGTCCGCTCTTTATATGACCAATATCAATTGGATTCGATACAGCAATTAAAGCATGACACAAAATTAATCTAAATGAAACTTCATAAAATTAGAGACACTTTGTAGGGAAAATAATTTTTTTAAAAAATCTGAGACCTTCACAAGTAATTTTTGAAAATTAAAAAAAGGTGATTTCAAAATTTACTACCGCATAAAATTTCAATTTGTGAATTAAATTGTTCCACAACTTCCTCTTTGTCTTTCTGCATTTAAATTGTATTTGTGTAATAGAATTTGACTGAAATATAATTATTTGACACTTACTGTTCTCCCATATATCAACATGATGGGTTAAAAAGGTCACTGGTACCGTTTAAAATTATATTAGAGGTACAAAAAAAGTTAAAATTAAAATTCTAAGAAAATTATTGGAAACTATTCCCGCACTCGCCTCGGCCTCAAGTATGAGACGGCTCAAAGTATTTTTTCGAATTTAATTCTAATTTTACGAAAAGATTAAGGATGATTAACATTTTACTTGCTATACAAATAAAATAATTTACAAATAAAATAGTTAAAGGTGTATCATGTTTTTTTGCTTGTCATGAATGACGTAAAAATGAAATGGCATTTAAATTTTAAACATATATACATGTAGTCTTTAACGACGACAAAGATGAAAGTTTATTAAGAATCTTATAATGTGCAACAAAATATAATGTCGAAATTCATGAGTATAAAAAATTATTTAATATCAATTAAGATATTCTCACACTGTGAACAGTCGCTAAATGAGCCTTAAGTTTATCAGCCTCTACAAATTTTTTAACACACAAATGACATTGATGAGTAATCCTCATTGAGGATGGTCACTTGGATGAGCCTTTTTTCGTCTTGCAAGGGATGACTATGACACAGGCACACAGCAAATACGATCTATTCCAACACTTTTTCAGCTTTTGATGTCCCCTAAAATGTTGAAATAATTCCATCGGATTTTGAAAGACAAGTTGGGGACACAAAGGACAATTTTGAAATTCTAAAGCTTTCGTTCTTGAAGTAGGTCCCTTAAAATTAAGTCTGTGGAACGAAAGGTCATTTGAAAGAGAGTCAACGTCTTGCCCATTTTGTAAATTCTCATCCAAATAATCATCTTCAAGTTCCATTGGGACGTCATACATTTCCACTTTAATGGGGTCACCGGTTCTGTCTAGATGCCCATATTTCTAGTTGAATTTGCATTTTCAAAATTGATGATTCTGCCTCCGTCATTAAATTGCTGATTGTTGTTGTAGTGGTGGTGATATCATTCGTAATCATCTTTTGTACTATCCATTGGCACAGGTTCTTCTTTCATATAGTTAATTAAATTGACGGCTTCATTGATATTAATATTTGGTTTGACGTCACCATCATCCAGCAAAATTGTTAACAGATTAAAATATTAAAAAATCACGCTGTGAAAGCTACATATCAAGCAAATCTACATGTAGGAAAACTATATGTGACAAAATAAAAACAAAAAATATCAGATTTAGTTTTAGATGCATTCAACATTTTAATTGGCCAAGGGAACGAGTGGAATTCTAAGGGTCAAATCAAGTTCAAAGAAAAGTAAAAACTACACTTTAGGCAAGAAATTGGATACATAAAAGTAAAGAGATCTAGAAAATAAATTTTAACAAGATTGGGAATCATTCGTGGAATGTTCCAACATGCATGAAAAAACATTCCCAGAAACATTGCCGAGGCGATTAAATAAAATAGAGCATCAAGTTCATGTGAAGAAAACTCATTTTACATGGGTACCATAATAATTTTTTTAAAGTTGAAATTTGAAACGAATGCAAAGTACAAAGAGAAAAGAAAAGGGTTGAGCTGACCTGAGATTTAAAAATAAAAAGATTTCCTACAATAAATTCATTCCAATTCTTTGCAAGCTTCAAAGGGTTCCAAGAAAAAATTCATGCCAAGGGCTGTAGGGAACGTAATTTATGCAAAACAACAAGAATGAAGTATAGATGTAAAATAGAAAACCAATTAATTTATTGCATATTCCACATTTCAAAACTGATAAATCTGTAAAATTGAAACCATTAATTACTACGGTAATGACACCTAATTTTTTTGTAGAATGTTCTAAAAGTAAATGCACATGATTTTATTAATTTCAAACATGAAATTTTATATTACGAGCAATTCCCTTGAGGTAGGTTTGTACAGATAATTGCCCAGAAGTGACATTTCCGTACGTACGAACAACAACTAAAAGCCTTGCATTTAAATTTCGATAAGTCGGTCGACTTGCAAGTGGCTCCATTCTCGAAAGAACATGCTTCATTCGAGAGTCTGTAATGTTCTGCTGCTCTTTCACTGCATCAAGTAGTCTTGAAATGGTGGGCTTGATAGTCTGTACCAAATGTTTGAATCCTAAGTACCATCCCTCCACATCATTATTTGTTCTGGCCTCGTCGTTGAGAATTGTAATGTACCAATTCCAACGTTCAATAGGGAATCTCCCTTGTCGACGAGTATTCAGAATCAAAAGTCCTATCCAAGTTTTTTCGAAATACTTTAAAAACTTGAATAAAATTCTTTTCTGATAAAATGACATGCCCATTGATGTCTGAAATGCACCAGCCGGAACAAATGCCAATGCCGCCAGCATCCGAATTTGTAGAGCAAAATTGGTTCTGGGCTCTAAATATTTTTTCAAGACTTTCGGTTGTTTTTGAATGTAGCGCCAAAGAGCCGCTGAGAAATGGTAGTAGCATCCTTTTTGGCGGGAATCAGGATAGATTTCGTGGAAGGCGTTTATAAAAGGAACCTCAAAGTCTGCCATGATTGTCAATGGTCGTGCCCATGGACTTTTTTCTGAAATTTTTAAAAAAATTGTCCAATTAAATTTCATGTTAAATATGAGCGGGAAATAATTTAACCAGAAATAATTCGAAGCACTTGCTTATAGACTATTGTTTAATGTCCAGGCAGCAAGGCATAAACAAGGGGAACGACATGTTTATTTCGACACCCATGGATTGTGTATATTTGTTTAAATAATTTGGGACAGGTTTGAAATGTTCCATCTGCAAACCAGTGATCACATGCTTGCAAAAACTCCAGGTTTTGAGGGGTTGAAAATATAATTGTTCTTTCTTCTGCGGACTCCTGCCCACTGTGGAATAAAGCAAATTCATTCCCGTTCTCAGTTAGACGGTGGTGATTGGAGATAGTAAAGTCCGCCACGGACGTGAGATCAGCGTATCGATTATTGGTTGTTTTTTAATCCTGTTAATTTGTTTTTTCATGGCTGGGATGCTTGATAAGTTACCAAACTGAAGTTGTCAAATTTCCAGTAACTCGTGCCAAAATTTGCTGTGGTTGTTCACAGGTGTCCCTTGCTCTGCTTTTCAAAGAGCTCAAAACCTCTTTGGTTTTAATTTCGACCATCTCTGGTACATGATTGTGTTTTTTAAATTTCTTGAATGTTGTGGAGTTTTTAACGACGGAACCATTTTTGGTGGTTATTCTAGCATGACAATCTATACACACAAAAAAATAATTTATTGGTCAAATTTATAACAAGAATGCAAATATATTTTTTTGATGGCATTTTTTTACTTAGTTTTTTGAACTCGGCGCATCTCCAGTACACTGTGCCTGTAGATTTCTTGGCATCGGACTTGTATCGGAACCCATCATAAACTAAATGGCTGGCTCCTTTTTGACTTTTGACATAAGTCAAACATTGGGGCTGAATAATGGGCTCCTCAAAATCTGGAGCACGGTGCCCACTTGACCCAGAGCTGTTACTTGACCCAGGGCTGTCACTGTCGTTGTCAGTAGTTTCACTTGCTTCACTTTCATCCCTCATTCTGTTTTTCCGTTGACGTGAGCTCATCCGTTCTCCGTGTCTCGTTTGACTTGGGGTCATTTGCCCTGGACCCGTTTGCCCTCGGAGGCCAAGTTGGTTTGGACTGAATCGTCCTCCATAGCTCCGTTGACTTGGACTCACTTGCCCAGAATGGCCCTGCTGGCTTGAACTCATGTACCATGTGGGGCTCAGTTGACCTGGGCTCATCTGATCTTCATGTTCCAGAGTTGAACTTGAGAGCTCCTCAAAACTAATCATGAGATGCCGCTCAATATTTTGTATTGATCTTGTGACGGAATTATCAAACTCCTCTTCATCCAAGGACACGTCATGATCAGCACTTGAGTGGCTGGACAAAAGACTCGAGACATTTTTACTTTGCTCAATTATTTTTCTTTCTGCCGCGATGGAAAATTTGTCCTACAATTTGGCAGCTGAAAAAATAATTTTAAATGACAAGCAATTTTTGAAACATTTTTAATCGAATGAATTTTAATTTTAAAATACCTTGATGTATTGGGTATTATCCTCCCATTGGATGTACAAATACATTTGATCATTAGATGATTTTTACCCCAAAGTTTTTGTGCCAATCTTGACCACACAGAAGCAAAGTCATTCCATGCGTGAGAATTCCAAACATTTTTGTTTAAATTAATTTCTGTCATTTGTATTACCACCTCTTCGGTGGTGACATCATTCCAGTGTGACTGTGATTGGTAATCCATACCCAAGAAACACGCAATGTTGGGCCCTCACTGGTTCTATAATGGCAATAATGGGTTGACGACGGCGTCGGCAGAATTACGTATAGGCAGTACCTTGCCAGTACGTATAAAAAATATCTGCTGGCAAAATGCTGTAAGCCAAAAATTTCCGGCACGATGGTGCACTGATGTGTTGCCCGCACAATGCCAACACTATTGGGACCCAATATTGGGTCTCACAGAAAACATATATTTGATAATACAATGATCAAGGATATATAGTATGAAGGTGAAAGGTTGTACATTGTACATACAGGGATAGTCAAATGTTTTGGACGGGTCCAAAAGGGGAGCAGGTAGAAAAAGGGGCTCATTGACGCTATCCAGGTCTCAAAAAAGTTTGTGTT
>JAQIVZ010002641.1:0-19226 GCA_034700945.1 Arrhopalites spinosus | reverse complement strand
TACTTTTTTGAGGGGAACAAAGTGGCTATAATGGATTTTGGATTCGTTCTATACATGTCGCGAATGTCCATTGTCAGCTAAACAAGGAAATGTTTTTTTTTGGACGGGGGGACAGGACAGACGACGTCATGAAATTGGACTGGCGTCATTCCTCCCCCTCGAGAGAGAGAGAGAGAGAGAGAGAGGATCTTTGACGCTAATTCAATAACAAGTCATAATGGAATTGGTGATTTCCTCCTTTTCTTGTTTCATTTTATGCATCCTCTCATCCTCCCAAAATCTCTCCTGTCCCATTTCCCATTTTCGAGTGAACAAGGGCTTCCTATTATTAAATAATTATTAATACATTCCTTCCTAAATACTCCATCGTCCATCCTCCTCCTCCCAAATCTCTCAGACATCATTTTCCACCAATTTCAAAATCCTCCCCTAAATGTGAAAATCTCTCCCTCTCTCTCTTGTTTTTGGCTAATTCTCCCATAGAAATTTAAAAGACAATGAAATTCTGTGCACATTTACGATTTCTTTTTTTTTTCTCTCTCAATTCTCAAATCTTGCTCACTCCACTCAAATCCACAAAATAGTCTTTTATGGGACAAACAAAACAATTGTCAAGAGTTTGGCCTGCTTGCGAGGGGCTGGACGGGGAGAATGATAAAATAAACATTGAATTGTTCTCTATTCTCTACAAATTGTAATCTTTCATCTTCCAACTTAATAATTCTAACCTTTCTCTCTCTCTCTCTCTGGTAATTTAAAGAGGGGAAAGGGGGGAAAATAAATTTATTGTTTAATTTCAACGAGTTGTACGTGTTCAATGAAATTTTCTTATAAAGTATCTGTAGGACTTCAATTACATTATCCCTCCGCTACTGTCTCTCTCTCTCTACAGTCAAACCACTGACTAATCAACCCACAGCCCCCTCCATTTTCTTTGTACTTGTCTAGTCTCGTCTATTGTGTTTTAGAGAGAGAGAGAGAGTTTCTTTGAGGACATGAATATTATCTATGTATTCTCATTTTCTATTTTAGAGAGAGAGAGAGAGAGAGAGAAAGTGCATGAACGTGGCGAGTACAAAGTGAAAATTTTCCATCTCTCCATTTCCAAGAGAGAGAGTATGTCTATTTGAATAAATAGACGTGGAGGGGTTGTCAACGTGCTAGATTCTAGATTGTCAAAAAGTAGAAGCTACAAAAGGAACTAAAAACTAGGAGACTTTCTCCCCCTCAACCCTTTCTCCCCCCAACCAAAAAGTAAACAGAGAGAGACAGAGACAAAAGAGGCTGAGACAGTCTTGAAAGCTTGTGTAAATAACATCAACTCAAAAAATTTTTTGACAAAAATAAAGAACCATTTTCTTCCCCCCCCCCCCTCCTTCAACTTTCTCCCCCTCTTTGGGATTGGGACTGTCTCTCTTATTGTTAGTCTTTCTTTTATTTTTGTTCCGAAAATTAAGATATTTTAAAACGTTTTTTTATATCAAAAATAACTTTTATATTGAAATTCGAAATTTTCAAAAAAAAAAATTTTTGTCGCAAAATTGTTTCAGTTCCACTGTCTTTTTATGTCAATAAACATCAACTATCAAGTGTATGGAATTTTGAGGAGGAGGAATAAAAAATTCCTTTTTTTTGGGTGTAATGGAAAAAAGGATTTATCTCATTGAAAGAAAGAGGAGGAAGAGGAGAAGGAAGAGGGGGGAGGGGTATTGTGAGTGGAAAGGTGAGGACATGGGACGTGTCAAAAGGCATGGAGAGAGCGAGACAATGGGCTCTCTGGACAAATTGTCGTTCATGCAAAAGTGACACGGAAATTCCATTGTGTGTATACTGAGTGAGTGTGTTGCCATGTCTATACTATTTTTTTTACCCCTTTCCCACCTTGGCCCCTTCTTTTTTGGCAAGAGAGAGAGAGAGAGAGGGGCCATAATTGTATCATTTTCTCTTTTCTTTGGTCTGTTTTTTATGTATTTATCTCATTATTTTCTACTTTCACCCTTCTCTATTTTATAGTCAACTTTCTCTTCAGGACAATTTATCTACTAAATGTCCAGTTCTGAAGATATTTTTTGTGACCTAAATTATTATAGGTTTAATTATGTAAAAAGATTGAAAAAAATTTTAGTTAACTGACTTGACTTCCACTCCCCGTGTTGGTGAGTTTTTCATCATTCTCATCAATATTATTGGACTTTGGAAGAGGGAGGGTGGATGAGCCACCCAGTGCGGTGTCAGCTAATCTTTTGGTTTGAGCCAAATTCTCAATCACAGTTCCACCCTTGACACTCCCCGCCACTTTCCTCCCCCCACCCGGACCCGCCATTGCATTCTTGGCTCTTCCCCGTATCACCTAAAAAAACAAAAATAGAAAAACATGTTATGACATGAATTCTCTTCACCACAATATTCATTTGTATATTTAATCCTCATTGAGCATGCACAGACATGTTATGCCACCATTTTAGAGGGATAAATCTAATTATTTTAAAATGGAAAGCACACAATGACGTCATCCACTTTCAAGAGGAGCTTAGGCCCATGTATGGGAGTGACAGAGAAAGAAGGGTCCTTAATTTAGTGAATGTATCATGTTGAGGAGAGAGGGAAGGGGGAAGGGGTGGGTATGGGTAGTTGAACAAGTTGTTCATTATATGGCAATTAGTGGTTGTGTTGTCTCCCAGTCACGTCGTTTAACTACATAGGCAAAAGGTAATTAAACAAGTTGTCGCCTCCAGAGAAAGTAAATAAATACAAACTTTCTATTTTCTCTCTTCTCCATAAGCCTTTCCCTCTCTCACTTTAGAGACAATTGTCAATTTAAGACAAAAAAAGATTTGTTTCTGACATAAAAAAGAAGAAAAGAAATTTTCGACGTGTCATTTACACTGTGACAAGAATTTTTGTTGCTATTGGCAAAATATTTGAAAAAAGGAGAGAATATTCAATTTAAATTGAATTATATTCAAATAAAAAATTGACTACATTAAAATTGAACCAAGAGGGAGTCATAAAAAAAAGTTATTTATTTACATGAAAGTCTTTCAATTTTTTTAAAGGGGTGAAAGTCACATAAAAAAGAAATTGGAAAAAAGGTTTTTATTTAGGATTGAAGAAATATTTTGAGACTGAGAGAGAGACACAACCAAAAGATTTTGTTATGTTGTGAGTAAGAGAAAAAAAATAGTGACGTCAATGAAATGGTCAATGTGAATCCATTTCCTGTTCAAACATGCACATTGCACATCCATGACTGTCGAGAACAATAATAGAAATTTTTTTATGTGTGTACAGATATCCATGGTAAAGGTCATTCCTCGAGTCGACATGTCCATTTATGATAGAGGGGGAGGATATTCCATAGAAATAGAAATTTTCTCCACATTTTTTTGAGCAATGCTTTCTCCTTTCACTTTTTTTTCTTCTTGTGACAGTAAAATGATAATACTCATGGGAGTCCAAGTGGTCAACGTTACACATCAAAGCATTCAAGTTCCTTCATCTTTCTCTTCCATCATCATCATCATCTCTCTCTCTCTCTCTGTGATGAGTATCCAGGTAGAAAAAAAGTCACATGATCTCATATTTTTTTGGGCCGTATGCTTTCACTGTACAGTGAAAAAAAAGGTCATGAATGATGATTCGACAAGCCCAATTCCAATTTTTGATTTCCCTTGACTTGATCTCCAAAAAAACATTTCTCTGACATTTTTTGTGTGTGTGGTCTCATGATGAAAATAACAAGTTTTACACATTTTTTTGTGTTCATTTTTTGTCAAAGTAGAGAGAGAGAGACGGGTCAATTTTAGTCAAGATCATTTTCTCCAATATTTTTTTACTCAGTTCATCTCCAGGACACGTGTTAATGTTCCCATCATTATCATGAAAGTTTTGAAAATTGAATCGTGGGAGAAGAGAAAGCAAAGAAAGGGGGGCAGTGTGCCAGGAATACAAAAATAAAAGTTGTTTACCATAATCCTCCATTTCTATTTTCTCTCGTTGTAGACGTAGACTTGTACAAAGAGAAATCTGTAGAATTATCTCTACAGTCAATCATTCCTTGCTTTCTCTCAGACATGGAGACACAAGATGGGACATTGGGTATGGGGGAGGACTTTGATCCAATTGAACAACAAAAAAAAAGTCTAGCAACAAAATTCCCTTTTTTATTTGTCAACTTTCTCGTTATCAACATGGAACCAGAGAGAGAGACAAGAGGGAGACCACAAGGGGAGAGAGTGGCCTACATTGGCCTCACTCAATTAGTTTATAGTTTTTCTCTGTGTAGTCTCATGATACAAAATTGGCCTCCCTCTCTCTCTGTACAGAGAAAGGAGGGAGAGATTCCCAAAGAAAAAGTGTTTATCGGAGCGTGTGTCTTTGTGTGGAGAAAGGAGAGAAGAAGAAAAAGTAAAGAGCGGTAAAAAAATATATTATTATTACGATTATTATGACCATCATAAGAAGAGAGAGAGAGAGAGTCAACTGCTGGGAATAAAAACACAAGATGGAGAATGTGCTCAGCCGGCACTAACGAATCTTCCCCTCCCTGACATTACTTACTCACGGCAAACATTTATTACCGTCATTTCAATTTGACTGATGGACCCACCAAAAAATTCTAACCCCCTCCCCCACTTTCTCTACAAACCAAAGACTTTTTTTCTATCCCAGTTTCTTTTTTTTTGCTCTCAGAGAAAGTGGAGGAGTTTTAGTTGTTGGTTTTTTTCTACTTGTTGGGAGTTGATAAGAGAGAGAGAGCCGTCATTAAGATGGATACAGACAGACATGACTCGTGGGGGCGTCCTCGACAATCGCATTCACTCAGTAGGAAATCAAAGTCGGACAACTCTTTCCCCTCCTCCTCCTCCGTCTTGAGATGAAGAGAAGAAAAAAAAACGTACAAGGAAATGGGACCACCACACCACAAGTTATAGGAGAGAAAGCTGGAGGAATTGCTCAGACTTGTTTTTTTCCCTTCTATTTTATTGCCTACCTAATTCTTTTCTCCTCATGGGGATTTTCCTATTAAAAATCCACACTCACAACCACAAATATTGCAAACACCATTGCAAACCATCTCCATTTAATTACATAATATCAGTATAACTTGTTCTGTTCATTTTTCTAATTAATTTTTATTATTCTTTTCCTCTCTAATCTTCTTCTTGTTCTTTCTTTCTCTTCAAAATTTTCATTTTCTTGAAAATATTTATTTTTAAAATGCTTTTTTTCAATGCACAATAAATATTTTGTTTGCGCCAAAGCACTTGCACTTTTTTTGAAGCATACAAATTAATAATAATATTTTCTTAGAAATCTTCAATTAATTTTTTGCTCTGTTTTTTGTGTATTATCATTGTATTTTGCAAAATTACAAAAGAAAAACATTTTAAAATAATATTATTATTATTATAATTAAAAATTTGGTAGATATATTTTTAGTTTGAAATTTCTTGGAAAAAAAGAGAAAGTTTATTTTATTTTTTATAATAATTTAAAATGAAATTCGTCAACAAAAACAAATTTTCTCTCTGTCTCGCCTACAGACCGTAAGGGTCCACTTGAATAAATATAAAGAGAGAGAGAGAGAGAGAGAGAGAGAGAGAATAAAAAATAAAGTTGACAATTTAAAAAAATTAAATTAAATTCATGTTCATGAACCATTTACAAAAAAAAAAGTTCCAGTCATGAAATTTTAACAACATTTGAAACTTTTCGAGTGAGTTACAAGAGAAAAAAAGGAGAAGATTTTTTATTAGGTAATTTTGAGTCTGTGTCTCGGTGTGTTTGTTATCATCATAATCTTGATCTCTCCATATAAACCCCAAGATTGGAATGTTTTAGTGTGTGAACAAAAGAAATTGAGGAGAGGAGTCCATGGAGTGTCGTCAAGAAGGAATTCAAAATCGTAAATCCAAATTCTGTACATTCCCCGCCCCCCTTTCATCCTCCCCTGCTAAGGACAACAAGAAAATAAACAACAAAAGGAAGAGGGAGTCTATCTCCCATCATTTTTCTATTGTGTCGACTATCTCTATTGAAAAAGAAAGGAGAAAGCATGAAACTCCATAAAAAATAATCTTCTCATTGGATTTCTTCTCTCTCTCTCTCTCTTGGATACACGACAATGAACCAAGGACAGGAAGATGGTTGAAGAAAAAAGGGAAAATGAATGATAGAGAAAGAATGAGGATTCAAAGAGAAAAAAAGATGGTCCTCATCATGGTGGCCATCTCGAATGGTTTGTTTGTATCCTTTTTTTCTACTTTTAATCCACCTTTTGTCTCTAGAGTGTCTTCCCCTGTCTCTCTCTCTCCCAATGTAATTCCATCTTGATGATATTTTCTCTATAAAAAATGATTCTTTTTTTCTCCCTCATCTCAGGGTCACCATAAGCAACCTTTTTTCTCCTTTCACCTAAAAAAAACTGACCAACACTTTCCTTGCTTTTTACTTTTCCAATCTTTTTTTGTTGTTGAAAAAAACGAATTATTTGAAAAAAAGAGAAAGTCTTCATCTTTTACAATCCCTCGGTTGTTGTTGTTTGACAAAAAAAAGGAGAAAAATATTTATTTTTGTGTCTCAAGAAATCCATTTGGTAAAATTACATAAAAAAATATGTAACTGAGACGGCTTTTTTTTAATCGTATTAACCACACTTGTCTCTTATCTTGGGAGTCAAAAGAAGATTAAATCTTGTTTTTTGTCTCTCTTCTTGTCCCCTGTGTACAATATACATGTACACGGACGGAGGACAAAAATGATCAAAGACTTTATTTTTATTATCCTAATTAAATTACGTCATGTAACATTGTACGCAGTACAGGTTTAATTTAAAAGGGTGGAGTCTAGTAAATTAACATTGTTTTTTCAAAATTTGTTGAGGGTTAATTAACATAAATATTAGAGAGAGAAAGTTGATGAATTGACTTACTTTAAAGATGCGATAGTACAAGAAGACGAGGATGGAGCATGGGATGTAGAAGGAACAAAGGGAGGAGACGAGAACAAAATATTTGTTGTGGAAGGAACAGTCCGATTCATCCCTCCCTTCCCCAGGATTATTCAACCCAAGGACGATGGGGGAGCCCACCAACGTTGAAAATACCCAAACTATCACGATCGTCAACCAAACTCGCGTCGTACTCTTCGGTTTGGCGTATTTTATGGGCCTCGTCACTGCTATAAATCTACAATAAATAATCATAATTTAATTATCTTTTTTTAAAAATTATTTTCCTCCCAAAATATACAACCCACTCGAGAATATTTTTACCCACAATTTACAATTTAATTAGTGCCAATGTCACAATTTTTTCATATATTTTTGTATTTGAGAAGGTCAACCAATATTTTTTTCAAATAAAGAAAATAAAGCTACAGCGTAGATCACAAAATGAAGATTTTTCTTTACACGAGAAAATGAATAAAGAAATTAAGAGAAACTGCGTTTGCAAGATAATTATTCTTCATGCTAAAATAAAATTGAGAAAAAGTGTCATTTTAGTAAACAAAAAAAAATGAGTCGTCATCATTAAATTACCACAGTGGGTCGTTCATCATGACATTTTGTTTTTTGTTTGCTATAAAACTTGAGAATTACACTTTCTCCCCCTTTCCTTTTCTTGTTCTACAGTAGGGAATTGTAATAGTCACCAAAGTTAGAGAGTTAGAGAGTGGCCAACTTTATTTTATAGCCAACAAGATTCTCATTACACTACAAGACACATTAGAGAGAGGGGGAGGGGGAGGAAAAAAGTTGGGGCTGTAAGCTATAAAATGCACAATTCAAACATTTTCAACAGAACAAAAGAATTTTCTATATCTCATGTCATTATTATTATAGTCCTCTCTCTCTCTCTTCTATAAATTAAATGCATCACTTTAACGCCCAACTCTCTCTCTCTCTCTTTTTTTAGAGAGACATTCATCTTGAACATTAACTGTAACTAATATACTTTTTTGTTTATGATCATTATTCCAATTAACTATTTACATCTCTCTCTCTCTCTCTCTTTGTTTACAGTCTACAAACAAATAAATTTTGAGCTAAAATACTTGAGAGAAATTTTATTTAAATATTAGAACGTCTATTTTGTAAAAAAATTTTTTTAAAAAAAGAAATGTTTATTTAATTTCATAAAATGTCATATGAGAGTCAATGGAGGGATTAAAATAAAGCTCACAAAAAAAACTATTTAAGAGAAAGAGAAATAAAAAAATAAAAAATTGGAATGGGCTCATAAAGATGCTGCACAAGTTTTTTCCTTTTGAGGAGCAGAAGGAGGAGAAGGAGGAGAAAGTAAGGGATGGGAGAAATGGGACATAGTAAAAAGAAGAGAAAGTAATAAAATAAAGGGAGGAAAAGAAAGACGGTTAAAATTCAAATTCAAATGCAAGTTGACATGTTATCAAAACCCTCTAAATTATTATTATCGTTCCTTCATATACCATCCCACCATTATTTTTTGTATGTTCTTCTTAGACTCTCCAGAGAGAGTGTCGACATTGTAACATTGATGGGTCTAAGTTTCTACACTTGAAGAGTTGTACACTTTTCCACTAAACTGACCCTACACATTTTGGCTCAAGGCCCTTATAAAATTGTAGAGAGAAGGAAGGACGTTGGGGCTTTTGCGTTACAAGAGAATTACTCTGGTCATAAATGGGAGAGAGAGATTGTCTCTATAAATAATTCATGGGGAGATGAAGAAGGAAACGGAGAAAGTGGGGGAGTGGGGAGTGGGGGATGGGGAGGTCGAGAGTAAAGACTTTTACTAGGTCAAGTCATTCCACTCATCGTCAGCCCCCAGACCAGAAATCACACTCGTACAACAAGAAGGAAGCTCCAATTTCTTTAACTGACTCTCCACTTTCTCTCTACATTCAAAGAAAGTATAAAGAAGGGGGATGCTTTATGTGGCCATAAATATGAGAGCATGTAGGATGCAGCATATTATCATTCATAATAAGCTTGTCATCCTCATACTTCATACCCCTTTCACTTTACTTTCTCCCTTTTATATCTGTACTCCACCCAAAAAAAACTACCCGGGAGCTGGAGGGAAAAAAAGTCAACTTTCCCATTTACAGTCTCAGCTTATGAAGCATGGGTAATGAAGGATATTTTCTCTTTTGGAAAATATGTACATGCGAGAGAGAGAGAGAGAGTGAAAAGGTTGGATGGAGTGGAGAGTAAATGAGAGGAGCTTTCACTTCATTATACTTGAGATGAGAAAAGGAGATGATGAGCGTGGACGAATTCCATTTGGGCCTCCTCCTCCATGAGGAAACATGGAGAGGAGGCCCAACGTCAACTATTTACTCTCCTCTTAACAATACATTGAATTACATGGGAGAAAGCAAAAGATGACCACTCTCTCTCTTTTAGGTCCCAATGGGGCATCTTTTTCTCCCAAAAAAACTTGTCTATGCATCAATCACTTTCTCCTCTCCCTTTGTTGGGGAAAACCCTTCAAAAAGTCCCTCTTCAAGTTAAAAGCAAATTTTGTATACATTTTCTCCCTCCTCGATGAACTAAATTGATCTATCCATATTCCATAATTAAATTTATAGATATGGGAGAGTGTGACTGTGGTAAAAAATTTAGAGGCTTTCTCTCTCTCTCTCTCTCTAGAGACACACGTGGGTGGGTTACATGTACAATATTGTATTGTACAGTCAATTGTACACTGGGGAAGAGGGATGAGAGAAAGTGAGTGATGGGGGGGAGGAGAAAGTATTTTATACAGCTGGAGGTTCTCTTTTTCTAAAAGTAAAAGTAGAAAAAAACTTTCTCTCAATTAAACTCATGTACTCTCGAAATCAATTTACTCAAATGCGTGGAAATTGTTTTACTCTTTTTTCTCTCTACTTTATTTTATTTACTAATCGTCCACTTCCATCCAAATGTTGAGCTAATGGTCGCCAATGAATTTTTCCCCTTTCCCCAACCATCCTGACCAAATAAAAAAGTTTTTTTTTGTCTTTTATTCTCTTTTGTTCAAACTCAAACTTTATTTTACTACAGTTAAACATTCCCCTTTTACTTACACAGAGAGAAAGTGGGCTTGAATTTAATTATGGGGAGACAGTCACACTTAAATTTCTATCTCATTAGCTAATGAGCAATATAACTATTATCATACAAGTTTCAACATTTTAACTCTCCCTTTCTTTTTAATTCAACAAGGTCAATGGGTCAACATAAATTTTTAGAAGAGGGTCATGACTTTGATAAATTAATTGAATTACAAATATTTTTTTTCTATAAAAATTATAATTTTACTTGACCTCTTCAACTTGACCTAAAAAAAGTTTGAGACGTTGGCACTGGACTGGCACGTGTTGGGGAAAGTTTAGTAATAATAATAATTCATAATTAAAATAAAAACAATAATTTTTTTTACCTGTCTATACTGATGGCCACCAAATTACAGATGGAGGAGGTACTACACATGACGTCCATTGCAATGTAAAAGTCACAAAATATGGGAGGTAGAGCCCACGTCATGTTTAGAAACTGTAAAAAAAAATCACACAATAAAATACAAAAATTAAATTTTGGAATTTTTGATGAGTTGAAAATATCCACCATTTTTTATTACAAAAGGCAATTTTATTACTTGTCCAAATCAAAAAAATGTTTTGATGTACAAAATATAACATGAAATTTAAATAGTATAAAATAAGAAGAAATAGACAGGGAATATTTTTGACAAAAATATGAAAAATTCAAATAAAAAAAAATTTATAGACAAGAGCGAGATGCTTGTTTTTTTATTTCCATAAAATTTCATTTTCTTTTTTGACACACTTTCATGACAGTGAGACTGACAGTGAAATTGTGATTGTAGAATTGAGCAATAACAATTCTCAATTTTTTACTTTATTTTAGAAATCTAAAAGTTTTTTTTTTGTTTTTTGTGTATTAAATGGAAATGGACCCCAAAAAAAAGTCTCCAAGGAATGTCATCCTCTCCCCTCTTGACCTAAAGCCCCGCCTTCCACCCACATCCGGCCAATCCTTTTGCCATACATTTGTCTCATATTTCATGTCATTTTGAAGCACGTCCTTCCTCCACTATAAAAAACTGGTATGTACGCCCATGTATCATATTAATGTTATGTACTTTAACATGGAGAGAGAGAGAGAGAGAGAAAGTAAGAGAAGAAGCCTTGGTAGAAATAACCCTTTTTTTTTTATTTATTTTCAAAATATAAAAAAAGTATCTCGAGAATTTCCTATTAAAAATATTCATGGAACGTTTTCAGTCTCTTGGAATAAGAAAAAAAAATGGGGGAGATTGAATCAACTGATTTCACCCAAAAAAAATGAGAAAGAATTGCAAAACTTGTGGGGGTGTCCCTATAAATGATAAGTCATAGGGAAAAGTCACACCATTTCAAACACTTTCTCTTCATTTCTTTCCCATCCCACATTCTCAAAACTCTTTCCCTCTCTCTCCTAACATTAAGGAGAAAAAAAATCGAAACATGAGAGAAATTTCACTACAGAGACACGCACATAAAAAAGGGCGGCGAGGAGAGAGAGAAAGTAAATGAAGTTGGAGAATGTGACAGAATTTTTTAGTGCATAAAATTTACTCCTCATGGATTCCAACTATTGAAACTTGTTTCTTTCTTGTGCCCGTCCTCATCTCTCATGAATAAAACCAATTAAACTTGATCTCTGTTTCAGTTTTACAATTTTTTTTTACTTTTTAGAGAAAAGCCTAAAGAGAAAGAGGGAAGGGGGGGGGCTAAGAAATGGAAAGTCTTGAGTTGAATATGATGCCACAAGACAGAAGAGAAAGTAGCTAATTTCTTGATAGACATGACAGTGGTTTTGCATACATCTAAGCCCAACCATGAAAAGGTTTTCTAGGAATCAATTTCAAAAAAATTCTAGAAAAAAAGATTTTCCCTTCATCACACCGCTTTCTTTTTTTGTTTCCCAGTTTTTTTTACAAAACTTGGGAAATGTACAAGGCATTTTTGTCTATTTTCCACAACGTTTTTTCTCTTCTCCGTCTCAAAAAAACTCTCCATCTCGACCTGGGTTGCCCTTTTACTTTCTTTTTTTTTACTTTCACTCTTCTAACTTGAAAATTAGGATTGAAAAGTATTTTATCCACTCTTCACCTTTCTTCTACTCTTACTCTTATCTCTCACAGAAGTCGTAGCGGTAAGAAAAAAAATTGTAAAGAGAGAAAGTTGGTAAAGAGGGTGAAAGTGAAGACTAAAAAGTTAAAAAATATTTTGGATTCAAAGAGAGAGAAAGTAGAATCTCAAAAAAAATGAAGGAGAGCTTTGATTGGTAAAAAAAAAGATGGAGAAAAGAATTACGAGGATTCCTTTAAGAATGAAATAAGGGGGAGAAAAGGATCAAAAAAAGGGAAAGCAAAAGAAAGTTGTTGGTTTGTGCCTTGAGGCAAGAAGACCTTTCTCTCTTTTTTGGAATTGGAAGGGTTGAGTGAGTCTAAGAAATATTTTTGACCTGATGCTAACTATAAACTAAGGAATAAACCAAAGTAAAATGGCAGATTGAAATGAAGATGGATGCCACACAGCCAAATGTCTTGACTATCAACTCCACATATAGACACTCGTATTTATGTATGTACACTTTCACAGTCAAAAGCCACACGAGGGCTTTAATGCTCTAGCTTAACTCGAGAGCCAGCCTGGAGGCATTGAAATTTGAAATAGAAATAGAAATTGAGTTTAGAATCAGAGAGAGAGAACCGTCGTCCTTATATGGGAAATATGGAGAAAGTCGTGCGTACAGTTTTCTCCATGTAATGCAGTCTGTCTCTCCACAGTGTGTCACTTTCTCTTTTTTGCTTGTGTTTGGAAGAGAGAGAGAGGCTGCCTTACAAATGTAGCTCCGGTTCTTCCTCTTATTGATGATCAAGTCTATTGAATTTCAAATCCCAAATTCTCCCTCTCTCTCTTTCTCTCTCTCTGGAGGATTTAAGTCTGAGGCACATTGCATATTCTGAAAATCCAGCTGAAGTGTGACAAATTTGTCTTGGCGTCATCATCACAGTCCCTCCATAAAGAGAGACTATCCCTTTCTATCGTAAATTAAATTCAACATTAATCGCTAGAGCATGGAGAGCATGGAGCATGAGTCTTTAACTTTTTTAGTCTTTTTTTAAAAAAATCCCAAGGATCATACTTTCTCCCCTGCCCTTCCTCTCTTCTTGTTCCCTGTGGGAGCTTAAGCCATGTTTTTTTATTAGGATTCATCTTGACGACAGTAGGGATGGCTAAAATGCTTATATTATTTCATGCCAAGAATTTCATGCCCCAGGTCTCAACTCTCCTCTTGCCTTTCACCTCTCTAAAAGCTCCTTCTTTCTCTTTTTCTTTTACTAAATTCAATTATCTAGAAAGGTTACAGAGAGGAGAGTGGCCATCTCCTTGCTCCTTGTCACTTACTTTTATTCCCATTGCTTTTCTCCCATTTCTCATATTTTTTCTAGTCTCCCACCATTTTAAAAAAATATTCCTTTACATTGAATTTCAAAAAAATTGTAATTTCAAAATTTTATTTTTTGTTTTTTAGAAAAGTTTGTCATGAAAAATGAGACTGGAGGGGAGAAGGGGGGGTTTAATAGGAATATAGAAAATGGAAGCTTTTGATGACAATTTTCTCCGACCTTTATGAGTGAACCTGGGGTTCAATAAAAAATGGGAATGGGAGAGAGAAAGGAATTTTGTAAAATTAATTCTTTGAGACAGGTAAGAAAGCTAGAGGAGGAGGAGTCACAAAATTTGTCTATTGAATCTCTATCAATGTCATTAACTTCTCGGTCGCCCTCCTCTCTCGTCTATTGAGAAAGTTGTACAGAGGGAACACTTTCTCCTTCATTTGATCCCAAAAAGGACATGGAGAAAGAGGGAGAGAGAATTAGAGAAAGAGAAGTGAAGAGAGAGAGAAAGTTGTACAATCCATTAGTTACCAATTGCCACTTTCTCTTTTTTTTAGTCTCGTGTAGAAAGTATACAAGGACTCATGGAAATGTAGAGCATCTCTCCACTTTCATTCCCCATTATCTTTACATTGAAGCCCTACAAAATTTATAATGTACAACCTTCCTATCTCTATACATGTACTTTCTAACCAACTCTCTCTCTCTCTAAAGAGACAGAGTGAGACTAGGCCATGTGATTCTTTCTCACTTTCTCCCTTCAATTTTGAAGACTCCAGTCACTAGACGATGAAAAAGCGGCTTGTCTTTTATAGTGAACAAGAGCACTTTCACTTTTCTCTCAGACATGTGCGTGTAGCAATCTTTTAGTCAATGCAAAAAAACCATCAATATGCAAGAGAGTCATATCGTCTCAAGGGACTTTTACTCACGCATTCCCCCCCCCCTTTCTCTCTGTTTTTCTAACAAATTAAGAAATGCTGGGCCATCCAATGCAAATATTTGCACGCACTGAATCTTTCTTTTCTATTATTTTAATATCACATGTAATCCCCCTTCAAAATTCAGGTGAGGTGAAAGCAAGTCATAACATGGTTAATGTGTGATGATGACATGAGAGAAAGTCGGTTAAACTTTGAAAAACAACTCCCGCTACACTTTCTCTCTCCATCTCTTTTTTGTCTTTATCTAAAAAACTGGAAACAAAAGAAAAGAGTTTTAGGCATGGTGAAAGTTGTGAGAGAAAGTGTGTGTGTGTGCAGTGGTGCAAGTGGATGAGATTGGACGTGAATGGAAGTGACAGGCGATGAGTGTCAACAGGGAAATTTGTCAGCTTTTCAAATCCCCCTCCTCCTCCTCCTCGCCTACAATTTTCTCTAGTGAAATGCACTCCCTGCACTTACATCCGCTTTCTCTCTCTCTGTCTGCCTGTTGATGTACATGTGTCCACTTCCGGTTCATAGTTTTTTGACTCGACTTTCTTTTTTCAGAGACACATGACTCCCTTTCACATGATTGAATTTTAATTGTCATTTAATTTTAAACTTGCCGTCTCAAAATTCTTGATCCATTTTGGCATTTCATTTTTTTTATAAAAAAAAATAAACTTTTATTGCAAGTTAATTCAACTGGAAAATAGAATAAATAGTCCCAATTTATTTTGGGAGAAAGTTGGTGACAAGTGGAGATAAAAAAAATGATACAACAAAAAAAAAGAAAAGTAATTGAAAGAAATTCAAAGAGAAAGTTGAGAACAAAAGGAAGAGGGACGGGGTTGTAGTCTCAAGGGAGAGATAATTTAAAAATCAATAAAATGGAGGATTAGAGTTAAAAAACATTAGTTGAAATTTATGAGGGGAATTGAAATGTTATAATTACATTTTTGTCTGTCCGCCCTTGATTGAAACTGATTGGTGACATAGTGTGGGCCAACTATTTTCTCTTATGATGATTCTCATGAACCAACTCGACTCCCATTTATCCCCTTCTTTACGACCATCCTACCCCCCCCCCCCCTCCAATATTTTATCTTGTCTCTCCATTTAAACTCAAGGCCACATTTTGTGGCAACCTCACACACACACAAAGCAACTCCATCCTTTTCACTCTCAACTTTATTTTTTTTCCCTCTCCCTTTCTCTAGCCCTTTCTCAACCATAAAAAGCTTAAATGAAGAGTAAGGCAAACTTAAAACCACGGCATGAAATAAGACAGAAAGAGAGAGAAAGTAGATTCATTTTTTATTTCATCACTTGGAGAAAGTTTATTTTCATTCTTTTGTTGAACAAAACTGTCGTTAAATTCGTTTCATATTATTTTGTGCACTATGGATACAAAAACCCATGTACACAGTTAGGGAGAAAGTACGTGCTTGTGACTTAAACTGGATTTTAGACAGATAAAAAAAACGGCCGCTGTCATTCTCCATTAAACAAGTCCATGGATGAGTCTTTGAGATTCTTTTTTTCTCTTTAAATTACATGAAACAGGGATGCGGAACACATCCAGGCTTTTCTGTGTCAGGACCACTTAACTCTCTCTCTCTCCCAGCCAGCTTTCTCTTTTCTTTCTCTCACAAGTCTTCACTGTGTGAAAAGGAAAAAAAAGAAAATTGTGAATGTTGATACAGTTGAATTGAGGAAAGAGCTTTCGCTTTCTCTCTCCCTCTCTCTTTGGACTCGTTGAAAAGAGAAAGTAAAAGTGAAAGTGGCTGTCTTCCTTCTTTTCCTCTCTCACACAGTCAATAGATCACATGCTAGCATTTAAAATGTGCGTCCAAGAGACAGGACATGGGTGAGGCTAGTGAAAGTGGACAGTTGGGATAATGTAAAAGAGTCTGAGGCCTGGGGCTTGGAGAAAGTAGAACCACGTCCTCTTTTAACTTTCTTTTTCTGGTTCCAAAAAAAACAAGGGAACCCCAGCTGGGAAATTGAACCAGTAGAAAAACTTGGGCTTTCACCAGAGAAAGGAGGGAAGAAAAAAACTCTTGAAAATGTCGATTAAAACTTTCTTAAGATTATATGACCCCTATGTGTCTCATCTTTTGACCCAAAATGTTATTTTGTACACATGTCAAAAGCCAATACAAGTCATGTCAGTCCAACTTTCACTGTACACTGTAAAATCGAGGAAATTTTTTTCACATTTAGGATTCAACACTTAAATTTGTCCAGTGATAGTGCAGTTTATTTTTTGAATTTAAAAATTTTCAAGACTCAATTTTTACAAGAAGCGTTTAGTCAAGATTTTTTCTTGTACTTTGAAAAAGTCTTTGTGAAAAAGAAAGAAATTGCTTTCATCTTTTTTTCCTTGGTAAGAAAAAAGATAGCAAAAATATTTTAGTCGAGTGAATAGAGAGAAAGTCTTTTTTTCTACCTCAAGGGTATTGTCAACTAAATGCATTTGCCTCTTTTGGCTAATGTTAATGATTGGTGAAAGTAAAGTGTGGGAAGGTTTCCATTACGAAAAGCGATTTTCTCTCGTGCGATCAAAAGCATGATGCATTATAGATTTATGCATGTGGCATATGTGTGTGTGTGTGTGTGTGAGGTAGGCAAGCAAAAAAAACTGAATCAAACTTTCAAGTGTAACGCGTTTTGCATTTACTATTTTCATCTTAAATGTATGGCAGTCTCCATCACTTATTCAATGCCTCAAAGTCGACCTTTTCTCCGCTTTCTCAAGAGTTTTTACAGTTTTCAAAATATTTCTTAACACTGAACACACTCTTTTCCGCATTTTATACACAGCCGGCAGGCTCTTGTGATGCATTACCATCATTTTTAGTCGGCTTTGGAAAAGAAAAAAAAATTTTTGACTCAAAAATTCATTTCTCAGAAACAGACACAGAAAATTGAGGGGAAAAGTGAAAGTACATAACAAAAAAAAAAGAAAGTTGAAAATACTCTTCATGTTTTTGTGGTCTCATTTCAGCTTCATGTTTGAGTGTACTTTTTTTCTTGATTCATTTTTCATGGGAAACATTACATGAACTTTATATTCAAAAAATTTCTCTTTTTTTCTTAAAAAAATTTCTCTCTAGAGACTTGCAAATTTGACTGGAGAAATCACAAAGTCAGATTTTCTTGAATTTTTTTAAAGAAAATTCTCAATTTTTGACACACTCATTTATTTTTTAAACATTTGACAAATTACAGTCAACTGTAAAGGATTTTTATTTAATTTCATAATTTAAAAATACACATGAGGATTTTTCCGGACGGTGCATTTTTAGAAAGACAAAAAGAGATTCTGACACAAAAAAAGAAGAAAATTAATTTTATCTTCTTCATCTAGAAAAAAAATTCTTTTACAAAAAACTGCGGATGTTCTCACATGTTTTCTATTTGTAATTTATTTACTTTTCTCCCCCCTCCCCGTCTTCCCTTCATCAACTCTCACCATCACCAGTAAAAAAAAGAGAGACAAGCCACACATTTTGATGCTTTCTCCCTTTTAAAAAAAAGCATCTCTGGGATCTTTCATTTTTCTTGCACGTTAATCAAATTATCATCTTGCTCAGGATTCCATCTACATTGTAGACTGAAACAAGATTCTTCCTTTCTCTTTTTTTTTAGAAATTGAAAGGCGGCAAGTGTAAATGTTCTGCTTTGCATCTACGCTCTCTCCTTTGGCAAACTTTTGGGTGTGTAGAATATCAAACGAAGAGAAAGAGAGAGGGACAGATGATTCTGATTTGTAAGATTGTGGTCTAGATAAAATGGGATGAGAGAAAGTTACTTTCCCATTCCGACCACGTTCAAAACTCTCCCTTCCCCTTTCTACACACACACACCTCCACTTTCATTAACCCTTAAACACTAGCCCCAGTACAAAGGTCGACTTTCTCTTTTATCATGGCTGTTCATTTGGAAAGAGAAAGGGATAGACAATGAGTTATAATTGTGAGAATATTAGAAAAAAAGGATGACGGGAATAATTGCACGTAGAAAATTATCCAGAATATTTTGCAAAAAAAAATATTTTTCGAGGTCCCAAGAGAAAGTAGAGAAATATTTTTTTTTGGTGGATTTTGAGAATGAGTTAAGTGTAAATGGAAAGGTAGTACAGAGAGTGGAGAAAGAGGCGTAGGAATGAGGGAATTTGGACAAATTACTTTCACTCGAATGAAACTCTCGTTACGTTCCCCATTTTGATTTGAGACGGCTTAATCCCTTTCTCTTGAGAATCCTTCGTGTGTCTTTCTCACACTTTCTCTTCCTCTCTCTTCACTTTCTCTAGTCCATGGAGAGTGAAAGAATAAAAAAAAGCTTTACCTCTAAACTTTATCTTTCACCCTCCCTCTCTTTTTTTACTAACTTGTACCGTCAAAATCCCCCCCCAAAAAAAAGAATGTGGACGGCCAAGGAAGAACAACAAGAGGAAAAAAATCCTGTGGAATTATTTAACAGTCTTAGTCTTAGTCCACCGCTACTTTCTTTCACTTTCACTTTGGTCTGATACTTTTAATCGAGTAGGAGTAAATAGAAGAGAACGACGTGGGATTTCAATGCATAGGTCAGGAGGTCAGTCCCAAATTCTTTTTTGTATGCTTAACAACCTACATATATACATATCAACGTATATATACATATATTCTCTTTCTCCCTCACAAGTTTTTTTTTCACTTTCTAACTCCCAAAAAAAAGAAAAAGAGAGAAAAAGAATTTGACCGTGCTCAAGTGAATCCTTAGAGAACCGTTCAATTTTCTACAGGGTCCCACATAACCTCTTGCTCCCCCTCTAGAGCCTAAACTACAAGCATCAGAAAAAATCCAAAATTGTAGC
>JAQIVZ010002640.1:0-19233 GCA_034700945.1 Arrhopalites spinosus | reverse complement strand
TGTGTACTTTATTATACAGACTGAGAAATAATACAGATTCAATTAATTTTACTTATACAAAATAATAAATAAAATTCCGTCTTGCCATATTTAATTGCTTTCTTTAGTCAGAAAAATTCATGTAGTCTATTTTCGAGAAGAATATCAGAAACTCTTCATAATTTGCACTCACAAGCTTTTAAATTTGTGGTAAATGACATACATTCAATTAACACTGGAGGGTCACATCAACCACACAAAATTGAGGGGGTGACATTATAGGACAACAATTTATTATAGATTTAAATATTTTAAATCTTGAATTTTGTATTAATAAATAAGCTCGAATAGTAATGTTTACTATTATTGTTGATTTTACTTGAATGGCGTTCAATTAAAAAAAATATTGACCTGTAATTATGATTAAAGAATTTTTGCGGCCGTTTTTTTCCCTTTCAAAAAGCTGAAATTCTTTAAAAGACAAACTCTCCTCCTCCTCATCCATATGACCAAAAATTTGACTGTGATGAAGTATCCGTGCATGGGAGAATTTTGTATGGTGGTCAGGTGCAAGTCCTTCTTTTCAAGGGAAAATGAGCAAGACGTTTTTATTAAGTATTTTGTACCCGCATCCACAAGGTACTATCAACGTAAATAGGTAGCCACTGTCCACTCCTTTTAATATATTGGGAGTCCATAGAATCTAAATGGAGAATAGACTGGGCCATCGATTGTGTGCTCATTATCAAAACTATCAAATCACTGTATACTCTCATTATAAATGCTCTTTTTTCAGGGCTAACCTTGTGGAACTAGTAAAGACTTAATTTTAGAATAAAAAAATACAGATGGGTTTTCTTCGTTTGGCCTGACTCTGTATTTATAAAGCAGAGACAGAATATCAAAATTTTATTTTTTCTCCAGGACTAAGTTGCCACGGATTTTGGTTCTCCTCAAAACATTATTGAAAGGTAAGCAATCATTCCTACGGCTGAGGTTGCGGCTCCAAAAGGGCTCTTGCTTGATAGAGTGGCTTGATAATATTGGGTACTTGAAGGGCCTTTTGACCCTTTTATAGTCCATGTAGACAACTGTCATTACCCTCCTAGTCTGCAGAAACAGGTCAGACAGGTCAAAAAGAGTAGAAAACGTTGGTTCAATCATGGTGTCACTTCCAGCAGAGAGGCCCTTTTGTGAGAGATGTGAGTATACAAGGCGTCATCAAAATAGCTATTTAATTAAAAAGCTCAAATTGTAATAATTACAATTTGAAGCTTTAATCATTAGCAAAGTTTTCTATTTTCTATTCGTTTCTCTGAAAATGATTCAGAATTCACTCAAATAGCGTTCACTCGTCGCTCTAAATATTATGCCCATTCTGATATAATTTCTAGAATTTAAAAACAGAAAAAATTACTTTTCCTGTAGTTGCATGATATGAATAATAATTTATAATTCCAGTGAACAAATATGGCGGCTACACATCCAATTTTAGAGGGACTTTGTTCTTCAAACCTCATTTGGACAAGATTGATAATCCTGGAATGATTCCTCTTCTCAAGGACGCTTACTCCTCAACCATCACCCATCGAAATTTTCAGCCATCCACGTACAAAATGATTTTTATTTACCTCCCTTGCTAATGATGATTATAATTAACCAATAAAATTACAGCTAGTTTAATATTTAAATAAAGTTGATTTTCTTAGAATAAAATCCGGCAAAGAGAAATTTTGCAATAGTGTCATCCTCCACGAGTCGGGTTTCACAAAGGACAATGGTCCTGCAAAAGCTGACTATGCATCGGTTGAAAGGGCTCAAAAGGAGAAAGTCAATGGGGCTTACCATCCAAAAGTAAAATTAACTCCACCATGTTTAGCTCCTCAATCCCTCCAATCAAAAACTAAAGAAAGTTATTCTAGAGACTTGCTTCATTATGGTAAAATAAAATATTACAATAAGTTTAATATTTAAATTAATTTAAACTATTTTCTTAGATCGACCCCATCCCCCCATTGATAGAATTATCGGGAACATGAATTCAGGCTTTACTCGAAATACTCAACCCAATCCAACTGATGGCCGGGTACTAGATCCAGTTTATCTTGGACAGTATCCATCCAAGGGATTTGGGCCTAGTGTCACTCATTTGGATTTTACTTGTGCAGCAGTAAATTAATTTTTACAATATTCTTAAAATTAAATTAAAAATTTAACTGTACAAGAAATTTCTCTCATGACAGGTTTTGACAGGCAAGGAACCGCATGAGCCGTTCAGTCGAAAGACGGACAAGCGCTCGGGTTATTACCAAGAGGCTGACACGACTCCTTGTTATTTAAGGGGGACAATTAAAAATATTTGTAAACCTCACCTTGATTATGAGACGTAAGTTTTTACAAAATTAATTTTTGATTAAATTTGATTATTTAATTTGTTTTTTTAAAATAGATCATATCAGTACAATTATCCCATCAGAGATTGTAACAAAGATTACACGGGATTTACTCTGACGGGGAAAAAATTTTCTCAACCGGGCGTCAATCCAACAATTAATTTATTTGGGGGGAAGGGCTACTACATTTCTGAAACAATGGAAAGTTTTGTACAACCAGACAAACCACGTGTACAACTTTATCCCACTTCAGTCAATGCCCCTTACAACCCGGGTACTTTTCCTAAACCTTCTCTTTGTAAGGAGAGACCGCCCTGTCCGGATGTTGTAAGGAGTTGTGCCTGTACAGAGAAAGCGTCAGCTCCAAAAATACGCAATGGTTGCATGTACCAAAAGTAAAATGTGTTGTAAATTGTGGGGATTAAAAAATACATGAGATTGTCCTCATAAATTGAGTCTCAAATGTCGGAAATTGACCATTTCAGAATTATTTAAATTTCAATAATTTAATTCAGTGCATTCAACGCCGTTCAACGAAAGTTGAAAGTCGGCGGGCCTCATAAATTTGAGATGGGTTGCGACACTGAATCAACAACAATCACATTTAAAATTAAAGTTAATATTTAAATTTGTAACATATTTTTAACTTTACAGACGTTACAAACCTTCAAAGTGTGTTAAATATCACATTTATAATCAATTTGCCTACTAAATAAAATTACTTTGGATCACATGGTCTATAAAAAGAACAATAAATTAAATATTGACTTTAAATGAAGTTGAACAAGAGAAAAATGAGGAAGATAGAAGAAAAGTCAAGAGCAGTGCCCGAAAATAAAAGAATAATTTGCAGAATAATAAATTATTATTAAACCAAAACCCGCTGACCTTATTCTTTCATTGTGAGTGGACTGTGTCCTAAATTTAAAACGGTATTAATTTAGCCCACTGAATCTCACTCAGTTAAATGACTCACCATTAGAAATAAATTTAACATTTTACAGAGTCCATTCTAGACATGTTACACTCTGCTCATCCTACATTTAAAAAAATCAACTCAGACACAATAACAATAGACTCTACATAAACATGTACATAAATGTGTATTCTTCTTCTTTTACTATTAGTTAAGTAGTTGTTAAGTACATTTAAGGTGTTAAATAATTTAGTAAATTTTTAACTAATTAACTTTGGGAAATTTATCATCGTTTTTAACAATGATATCTTCCTACAATGATTTTGTACTGGCAAAATTGTCGTAATGATGACAAAAATCTCGTTATTTTCTGTCTGTACCTAAAGGGGCTGGAGACATGACACTGCATAAAATTGTTATTTACAATTGCACTCTGACATCTCACATGTGAACGCTAATTGGAGAGAATTTAACACAAAATGCGTTTGTCATAATTGTCGGCTTCTATCAGTCAAACGAGGTTCTCAATTTGAAGCCATTTTGACAGTCAGTTCTCTGAAGGGATTTCAAAATGGAGCGGTTTGAATTAAAATTTCATTTTTTAGTGATTTTCCTTCTCGTCTCTCCCGCAATTAATATTTTTGCTAGAGATGAAAAATGTAAGTTGAATTTATTTTTGAAATTATAAATTATTTTAATCATTTTACATTTTTCAGTTTTACCTTTTTTTCTCGTCAAAATCCCCAATCAAATTTGTGAGTCTGGGAATGGTATTTGTTACAACAGGTAAAAAATGAAGCAAGTTAAAATAGTGATAATAATGACCTACTCAATTAAATTAAATTTTTTAAATACATTTGACAGCAAACAATGTCAGAGGGTCGGGGGTCAAGAAATGGAGTCTTGTGCTCAGGGCTATGGAGTTTGTTGTTTAGGTAGAAATAATTATTTTTAATTATCTTCTTAGATCTTATTGTAATTATCTTTTTAATTAAGTCACACTGGAAGATTGCAACTCAGGTGTACCTGAAAAAGTTTCGGTGAATGGAACTCATTTAATTAGTCCAAAATCTTCAACTACAAATTCAACAATTTGTCAATATTCAATGCCAAAAAAGAAGGAAGTTTGTCAAGTTCGGCTTGATTTTATAAAATTAAGTATTGCCAATCCCCATTTTGGAATTCGGGATTGTGACACGGACACTATGACGGTGACAGGAGCTGACAATACAAAATATATTGGACCCCTATGTGGAAATTTGACGGGACAGCATAGTACAATATTTAATTAGCATAATTAATTAAATAATTTATTATTAGGTAATTAATTTTTTATTTAAAGTGTACTTGGATTACGGACTAAATTCTGAAATAAATTTGAACATTTATCGAGCAACTAATAATGGTCAAGTTTGGGATGTACTCGTGACGTACATTAAATGTGATTCAAATGAACTGGGTGAGTACAAATTAATTATTTTTAATTGTTAAATTGTTGATGAACAAAATGATCATTTTATTTAGCACCAACCGGATGTCTTCAGTATTACACTGAGCCGTCAGGAATTGTACAATCTTTTAATTATGCAAATAGGCTCCAAATAAATAATCAAGATTACAGTGTTTGTTTCAGAGCTATCAATGGAATGAATAAAATAACAGTAATATTTAATTAAATGAAAGTCTAGAATTTAATTTAATTGTGATGTAATTTTAAAATATTTAATGTAGTGGACTTCATATGGGGGAAATGATGATTTCACAATTACTGGACAACCACCAATATTTCCACCACCGGAAGTCCCTCTTCCTCCACTTACAAATCCATTGAGTGGAGACAATTGTATGACGGACTGGGTCATGATTTATGGAGAAAATAAATATTGTGGCAATTATTTTCCAGAGGCCATCATGTGTATGTTTTTTTTTAAATAATTAAATTGTTACAATTAAAATATATTAATATTTTATTTTTTCTCTTTTAAGCAACAACCAAGCCATTTATGATTCAAGTTCATTTTGACAATCAAGAGCTCACCCCACCCTCAGACTGTCCAAATTGTTTGATGGATGATGAAAATGCCGGATTTCGTTTAAAATACTCTGAGAGCCCTTGAGCGGAATTAAAAATTCCGAATTTTTAATTGTGCATTTTATTTTTTGTTATTTATTTATTTATTTTGAATGAAAATGATAAATTATGTTTTTAAATATTGAATTTAAAATGGATGGTCTAAAAAAAACTTTTATTCACACAACAATATTAATATTGATGCAAATTAGTTTGCTAAATGTTTTAATCATATTTCTATATCATAACCTTTAAAATTGGGAAATTTTTGATGAAATGAACTTTTACAGCTCGTCGTCAATTGTTGTGAGCCAAAAATATGAATTTTTTTGAGTCTCTCCATGGATCCAAAGGCAAAATATAAAATGACATCCGTCACTTTAATTCCTACTCCTCGAAGTACTAGTGTTCTTAAATCTGTATAATTTAAATAATAATTTAATTAAAAATTAATTATTATTCTTTCATCATTTAATTTTTACCTTTTAGATTAGAAACAGAGACGCCATCAACATCCCCTTCAATTCGTACATAAGAATTTCTTCTATTCATTCTTTTACAAGACTCCAACTTGACTCCAGTTAAACCAGCGTCCGTTAAATAAGTCATGTTACCTGTAATTTCAAAAAGTTAAGTTTCAACAGTATAAAATGTTAACTGAAGTATTTAGAGTTAAAATTCACCAATTATCTGAAGCCCTTTAAGTTTGTACAGTTTCTTCAGCAGAATTTGCATGTGTTCATCTTGTTGATGAAAAAAAAATATTTAAATTAGATAATGTGGAAATAATATTTTGATAGTTTTAAAATAAATTTTAAAAAAACTTATTTCAATTGCTGCCACAGCCTCACTGGAATGACGATGCTCAACTCGTGTATTGTGATCTACAAGATTGAGATGGGTCAATTGAGAAAAACTTGAACAAAGTAAATCGATGTTAAAATCCTTGAAAGTATGGGATTTACTGAAATATTGAAGTTCACAAGTTTTTCGAAATTCAACTCCAGTCATGGGTAAAACATTTTTCATTTCTGTCCCAGTCACCCGCCATGTTTGTACAGAGAGGGAAGAAATTAAATCTAAGAGACTCGTCAATTCTGGAATGGTACGTCCATCATTGACATATAAATCAAATTGTGTGGATACTTTCGGTCCAGCTAAATCAAGTAAAATTTCTTCTTTTCCTGGTTCCAAGTTGACGGACGACATTTTTAATTTTTGGAGGGCAACTTGTTTAAATAAAAATGGTTTCAATTTTCCATCAAAATCTTCTTGATCTAAGAATACCACTGGAAATGACAAATGAAGGTCAAGTAATGTTGATAATTCTATTTTTTCAGCCCAATTTTCTCTCTAGAAGAATTTGATAAATATTTAATTTAACCAAATCTCTAAATCTTTATTTATTAAATTAATTAAAATTAATTAAAATAAAAACAAATCATGTGACTAATTTTGGAACAAAAAATAGAACATGGGCTAAAAGCCAACGCTCGTTCTCGTACCTCTATAAAAGTCAAAAAGTCACGGAATGGTCTTTGGTCCTCTAAACAAATTTTAAATTAAATTTGAGTAATTCATGATCAATGATTTAAAACCAAAAAATTAAAATTGATATTTAACTCACCATTTACAATCCCAACAAATGTACTTGCTAAAAAATGAAACATGATCAAAACAAGTTTTTTTTATGAAAAATTAATTTAAATTGTTCAAACCTGTATAAATATTTTTGAATGGAAATCGAAGTCTTTGTAAAGTTTGACTATTTTTAATTAATAAATTTCCCAAAGATGAATACATTTTGGCTGACCGACCCTGAGGAAAATTACCTACAAAGACAACTGAATCAATTAAAATTTGATTAAAATTTAGTTTTTAAAATCATATTTAAAATAATTACAGTCTGTTGTCATCTCCAAAGTTTCTAATTGTTGACAACGAAGTTCCAATATTTTTAAATAAGTAGTACAGTCTCTAATATTAGATCGATGAACTTTAACATGACGAAGATTGGAGACCAAGTCAAGTCGGCCATTTTCCAAAAAAGTTGGGTATGCAGTTGTCTCAGGAATATTTTGATCTTCTGCTATTCCTTCATTGAAAAGAGCATAATCCCAACAATACATATCTTGAATATCTTGCAAACTTGTGAGATTCTCAAACTCCATTAAAACTTTGATGACGGTGGACCAATGTAGACTACAATTATGGAACTCAAAATGTGTAATTGATTTTGTTTTACTAATTTCAATCCAATTTATATGTCTAATTGATGAACTTCTAACTCGTATTGTATGCCATAGGGAACAGCCTGTCTCCACTGTGTCAAAATAACCTTGACATTTAACTCCATTGTCATCTTTTCGGCCATCAAAGTAAAAACAACAACGTGTAGGAATTAATTCAATTGAATTACAAATTATTTCATTCCAAGCCCCACACACGAGTCGACATTTTTTCATGTCATCAACTGGCATCGACATAAATACTTTGATGAATACATCTACCTGTGTCAAATCATTTAAATTTAGTTTGACCAATTTTAAATATTTATTTGTATACATTTTCATGTACCGGAATCGAGTCCAAAAATGTTGTGTCCGAAATGTCAGAGTCATCAGCAAGTTCTTCATTCTTTGGAATCTCTGAAAATTCAATTTCTGGAATGGCCTCTTCTTCTTCATTTGTGTCTGGACTAGAAATAAATTATTTATATTTAAATTGACTTTTAAATTAATTTCCAGATTCAATTTCTTACTTTTCCATTCTGTATCTTGTAAATGTTGACCCTTCTACTCAGCTGTCCATTTTCTGTGACCAAACCTCATCAAAGTTTTGACAATTTCATTTATTTTTTATCAAGGCCATTCATTGGCTGGCTTAGGTTTAAACCTTGGCGCCGCGCTGGTAAAGGAATGTAAGATTATAACGGTAATATTTTAATTATAATTAGATAATTATACTTTAATTTAGCAAAATCTCAATTACGCACAACAATAAAAGAACAAGTAATTTTTTTTTCATGAATTTCTGTATAATTCAACAAACAGTTTTTGAATCATGACAACTCGACACTTTATGAAATTGGACATTTTATGAATAAAAAAAATTAAAATGTTGCATCAAAAAAAAGTCATTGAAGAAAATCAAGTTGTTTAAATTTAATAACGATTAATTTATCATAATAAATTAGTTCTTTTCAATACGATGATCCTCACTAATCATATCACTGGCCTTCTCAGAAATCATCATAACAGTAGCCATTAAATTCCCAGTTGGAGCCGAAGGAATAATACTCGCATCAACCACCCTCAACCCCTCGACCCCTCTGACCTTTAGTCTTTCATTGACAACAGCCGTTGAATCATTACCCCCCGCCATTTTACATCCACCACAAGGATGACCCTTGGAACTTGAAAAATGTTTGATTTTACACTCAATATACGAACTGGACTTGAACGACTCTGGCGTCACACATCCCGGAAGTGGCGTCTCAACGGGTTGAGCTCCCAAAGCTTGAAATGCCGCACTAGTCCCAATTTTGGTGGCAACCCTGTAGGCTTCAATAAGTCTCTCAACATCCTCCCTCTCGGTCAAATAACGTGGATTAATTATGGGCTTGTCCATTGGATCCTTCGACCTCAAAGTCAACCATCCCCTACTCTTGACATGATTAAGGGACAACTGAAGATTTAGTGTTGACTGAGCTAGCAAAGGATTCAATGCATTGACAATGTCATCCTTCAAGGGTTCCCCAAGTTTAAGGCCAAGTGATTTCGAGGGAGGAGGAATAATAGAAGGGGAGATGAAGACATCAGAAGGGCCAAAAAGAGTTCCATTGGTGGGAATCGACGTCCTTATATTAAGGAGAGCCCCTTGATGTTGATAAAAATTGGAGGCTAAGGGCCCTTCCCCGGATTGATAAAATCTGGCAATGTTGTCAAAAGTGAATAAATCTTGCCAATGTGTGAATAAACTTGCATTCACTGTGAAATCCAATCCAGAAACTTTTACGTGATCATGAAAATTGAGACCCACAGGTAAATCGGCAATCATGTTAATGCCTAAATTATCCAAATCTTTTTTGGGACCAATCCCCGACAACAGCAACAGTTTCGGTGAACCCACAGACCCAGCTGACAGGATGACCTCTCGGGTAGCTTTGACTTTAATTTTGTTGCCTCGATAAAGGAATTCAACACCAGAAGCCCGCTTATTTTCAAAATTAATTTGATAGACAGTGGCGGCAGTTAAAATATGTAAATTATGTCGTTCACAATTAGGCCGGAGATAGGCAGTGGCTGTGGAGAGTCTTCTGCCATTTTTTAAAATTCTTTGTGGAATGGCAGAACCAATTTGATTGGCTCCATTCACATCAGTTTGCTTGTAGCCAAGTTGAGTGGCAGCCAACATGAAAGTGTCGGTCAAAAGCTTGTAGGGAGCTGTTGCGTCCTTGAGGGAAGGGGACAGGACTGTCATGAATCCACCAGTGCCGTGATATCGATCTTTGAGTTTGTCGTCCGTTTGATCTTGTGATTTTTTAAAATATGGCAAAACTTCATCATATGACCAACCCTCAGCCTTGTAGTCCTTGGCCCAACCATCAAAATCATTTTTTCCTCCTCGATTGTAAACAAGACCATTGATCGAAGAGCCACCACCGAGAACCCGCCCGGTCAAAATGTTGAATTGACGGTTTGGGTAGGCGTGACCTGCGGATACTTGGGGCTCAACGAGGAATTCGTTTGTGACATTGTTGGGTGACATGAGATTGAGCATGTCCATGGATGGGATGTCCGTTGAAACTGTTTCAGAACCGCCTTCCTCGAGGAGGAGAACTTTGACCTTTTCATTTTTACTCAGACGAGAGGCCACAATTGACCCGGCTGTCCCCCCTCCGACGACTATGAAATCGTAGGTTCTTGTACGGTCGAGAATCGTTTGACCTGCCAAATTTGTGTGCTGTTTATTCTCGTTTATTACCATGACGGACAGGGAGAGGAGAGCCACTCTCAAGAGGTCACTCACAAAGGGGACCATTGTCACAAAAATATTTTGGGGGGAGACTCAAAGTTGTTCCCAGGGACTAGAAATGTTCCAAGAGCTTGTCTGTATAATGGGATGAGAGAGTGAGGAAATTCAATAGACAAAAGTTTTTGTGGGCTGGAAAAGCTTTTCTCTCTTTGTTCCCAAAATTAATTGTGTTTACTTAGCTTAACCACAGTTAAATGCTAAATTTAATTGAAAACAATTTAATCATTGTTTTTAAAACTTGAAAATTATTTTCAAGTTTCAAGGTGAATGGCAGTGAATTTTTTTTAAAAAAAAGTTGACACAAGTGGCACATGTCAATTAAGCTGCTGACGTTGCAATCAATTTATTACATTGACAATTTATTATAAATTAAAGTAAAAAAATCAAAAGAAAAAATGGAAGACTTTTAAGATAATATTTTGGATGCACAAAATTCTAAAATAATAATATTTTAACTCATTTAATTTATTTTATTTATTTCACGCCGTTCAACCTTCCAGGCTTCATGTCTGCCGTATTCGGACTATAGAGGTGATGATGATGGTGAAATTTAAACAAAGTTTGAAGATGAAGATTTTATAATAAAATTGAATATACTCACTTTGCATATTAATAATTATAATTAAATGTGAAGTTATATTTTAAATATTTAATTAAAATTCTAAAAATTCTCTTCCAATGGTTCTCCATTAGTTTCCTTCAATAGAAGAGTCGCCACAGAGGAGAAGGCAGCAAAGAAGGCAAACACAAAATAAGGCCCCGTCTTGTACACTATTAAATTAAAATTTTAATTTTAATTAAAAGTTTAAAATTTTACAAAAAAATGTAACAAAAATTAACATAAATCATACCTGAGCCAAAGTAAGCCATTTGTGGTGCTAAAATTCCACCAAGACCATTTGCCAAATTAGCAAAGCCCACCCCGGTCGTTCTAAAAAAATAATTATACAATTAAATTGAGGTCAATATAAATTAACATCAAAAAAAAATTACCTTGAGGCAGTTGGATAACTCTCAGAAGTGAAGCAATCAACAACAGCCAAACTGGCAGCTGCAAACATTTTCCCGCCAAAACTGAGAATATTAAAATACCAATCAGTCCCCGGGTCACTTGTACTCGCACTCGCATCACTTGAATCGGGCGATGGGGTCAAGCCAAGAAAACTAAAATCAGTATGTCGGACGACAATGTTCAACATAAAGAAAGAAGCTGAACCCATGTAAAACATTATGGCTCTTCTCCGACCCAACCAACGACTAATGAAAATGGCTGACCGGAAACCAATGAGGTCAACCAGTGCCATGTAAAAAACATTCCAGTAGGGGTCACCACTCAAGTTTTTTAGATTGAACCCAATCCTACAAATTAAATGAAAAAATCTTATTAAAAAATTTATTTTCATTTATTTTTATTTAACTAAAATATTTAAATGTACCCATAAAATAAGAGGGAGCATGTAAACCAGAGACTCATAAAAACAAGAGTTTTTTTGACGGATTTAGCATCCCCAAGAAATTTTTTGAGTCCGACATTATTATTCTCTTCAGACAAGAGGGCAATGTCCTCAATAAAATCCAATTTATTGAGTAAACTCTGTCTCTCTGCCGTTCTGGGCGTCCGATTCCATCTCGCAATTTTCTTGAAGACATTCCTCGCCTCCATCTGCTTCCCCTGGGAGAGGAGCCAACGGGGACTTTCGGGTAGGAAGGGACATGTGAAGAACATGAGGATGAGAGGGAGGGCCGTCACCACACACAAGTGACGCCATTGACGGAAATAGTAAGCCAAAAGAGCTAGGGTCATGACCCCTTCACCCCATGGTCCAACTCCACCCGTAAGGGTTCTCCATTTAGGCGTCAAAAATTCCATTGGGTAGATCGTCCCGATGATGACCACAGCGGAAATTCCTAAAAATTAGCATTTTTTTAATTTCTGGAGAATTTTTGAAAAAACTAAAAAACTCTCACCAGTCCCACAAAAGAAACGGGAAATGGCGTACTCCACTGGAGTTCTCGAAACGGAGGAAGCGAGACTTCCGAACAGGGCAGAGAATGTGGCACTGTAAAGAGCTTTCTTTCGGCCATACCTAAAATTTTGACACTAAATAAAAATTTTGATTTTTATGAAATTTTAAATAAAAACTTTTTTTTAGAAAAACTTACAGATCAGCAAAAACCGTCCCAAGCAAATTACCAGCAAAGAAGCCGGCCATCTAAAAAGGAAAATTAATTAATAATTTTTGGAATTGGCGCTTTTAGTAATTAGTCTCTTACCTGGATGGAGGTGATGAAGTCTGTCACCCATGCCAAGTCGCAGATGAGACCCCACTTGAAATTTGGACAAGATATTTTTTAAAAATTAAAGTAAATATTAATTAAAATTTAATTATTAAATTAATTAATAATTAAATGAAATTACTTCTGCAACTATGGATTCATTCCCACCATACAAAGTTCCATTGCAAGCGCACAATGCAGTTGTGTCATTACTCACGTCGAAAGATCCAAGACTGTTTGTGCACACCCATTTCTTTGGATGGGACCCTAATTCCAATTAATGTCAATAATTAAATTAATTTAAAATTTTAATTTAAAATGCTTAAAATTATTTTAAATATTTGTCTCACCCGTAAAAATGGGCTGAAAATCGATCATAGCAGCGGGCCATTCTGGAAATACTGAATTATTCAAAAAAAAAATTAATTAATTTTAAATATTTAAAATTAAAATAAACTCACATATAATGCAGACAGCTAAGAATTGAAAACGTCCAAAGCCTCCTGTTAAGAAAAAGATTTCAGAAAATTAAAGTAATTTTTTAATTAAAAATTATCGAAGAATTAAAAATATTTATTCAGTGTTGCTAAAAGTCGTGTAGTTTAATTTAGCTACTAATTAATTCTGGTTGACTGTAATTGCAATTTGCAAAATAATTAAAAAGAGATTTAGTAGGGATTGAACAAGAATTAAATTATTTATTTACCAATAGATTCGTAAATATCTTCAATCGTCCTCATTCCCCAATACACGGGATATTCTCAATAGTTTGACTGCTCGCTCAAAAAAAATCCAGATGTTTCCAGTAACCAAAAAAATCGACGATGCAATGTTTCTTTTAATTAACTTGTTAAATATTCTTTTTGAATACAAACTGATTATAATTTTAATCGTATCTTCATTACGCTGACAAAGGGTAGGGGAGACAGAGAAAAAGTATTTGGGATGCAACTTTTACAATTAACTCTCATCACCAGTTGACAGTTCAAAACGAAATGGCAACCGAGGCTTAGTTTCCTTGTAGTTAAATGAGAGAAAAAAATTGAACGGTTAATTAATATTATGTTAATTAAATAATAATAATCATATTTAAAACACTTGATGGAAAATAACTGTACGATGAGAGAGAGAGAGAGAGAGAGAGGAGTCATTTTGACGTACCTAATCTCTTTTCTGTTGCTACATGACACTGACACATGTCAAGACACATTTAGTGACATGACCATTTGACCTTCTAACTATCCTTGAGTGTCATGTTGAGGACAGCACGAGATGCGGATTTTCAAGAACTCAAAAGTTGCATAAATTTAATTTTTTTTTAAAATGTTTCATCTCTCTGTCGCCAATCTCAATGATGAGCTTAATAAAATGCATCATTAAATAAATTTATTAATTTTAAAAATTTTCCTTGGCGGCTCATTTGTCTCATAACAAAGTTATGAAATTGACAGGTCGGGTCAGGTCAATTAATTTTGATTTCTATCAATATTTATTTTTAAAAGGGGTCCGGGATGAATATATTATCTAAGGTTAGTTATAGTTAGTGGAAATTTACTGCGGAGGGGGGGGGGAATATTTTGACGAGATTTCCTCCATTTTTTTATGTAAAAGTACATTAATTTACATAATAAAATAAATAAATAGTTTGGAAATTTATTCTTATCACTTGTAGACCACCTGAATTATAGTTAAAAGTCACATTAAACTTGTTTAGCATCTTCAACAAGTTGGATTTAAATATTTAAATGACAACTTGACTAGTAATCTTGTCATTTAAGTTTAAATGTGTTGTAAATACATACTATAGTTAATTCTAATTAAGATGACATTTTTCATCTGTGCTTGAATGTCAAAGCCGCTCTCTCTCTCTCTTCTTTTTGCACATGGTAACATTAACATGATATCCATATAATGAAGATTAAATACTGTAGTTAAATTTAACTCTCTGTCATAATATTGATTTGAATTGTCTATACAATTAAATTATAAGGCTCATTGAATGCAGACATATTGATTTTTTTTCCTTATCAAAAAGAGGCGACTCCCAAGTCAAAGGTCTATCTGTACGCACCCATTTTTTTATTAGTTTTTGAGAGCATTCACAACTTAATTAAACTTTAATTACACTTAAAGAGTCTCCATTCCATCTTCATCATCTCCTTGAATTGGTAAAGTAAATGGAAAATTTTCCAAACATAATTTAAATTAATTTAATTTATTGTGTAATAATCAATAATTTTGAAAATATTAACATTAATTTCATTATCTTTTTAGTCGAAAAATGTCCCAAGTCCCAATTTCGGTGGTTGAGGCCTTCATCACTGGAGACAATGAACCCTACACGGGGAATCCGGCTGCCGTGTGTTTATTGGAATTTGATGTAAAATTAATTAACAATTTAATTGAAAACAACATCATTTTAATAATAATTATTAATAATAATTTATTATTGTATTAAATAGGATGACATTGACGATGCCACAAAACAAAAAATTGCATCGACAATGAATTTAAGTGAGACGGCATTCGTTGCCAAAGACTGGAGAAGGTCAGAGCCACTTCTTCAAGGTCAAAATAATGACTCGAAAACTTTGAAGAGAACTCTCCGTTGGTTCACTCCAAAAGTTGAAGGTAAATTACAAAGACAAAAATAAATTAAATCATTTAATTAATTAAAATATTTATTTTTCAAGTTGCCTTGTGCGGTCACGCCACTGTAGCCAGTGCCAAAGCAATTTTAACTGGAGAGGGTTCGAGTGGAGACGCCGAGAAAATTGAATTTGAGTCAAAATTTCGTGGACAATTGTCAGCCTCCATTGACAAAGATTTAATTACTCTTAATTTCCCATTAAATACAACTCAAACAATTCCCCTCGAAAATTCAACATGGCTCCCACAATTGGTCAGACAAATCCTCGGTCCCAATTTTGAGAATGATGATCCTCTAAATGAATTAGTTGATATTGAATATTGTGAATATGAAAAAATTTTGGTTTTTCGATTAAAAAAGAAAGCTGGTCAAAAGTCCGTTGAGACAATTAAAAATGTCAAACCCAATTTTCAACAATTGGCTCAAGCAAATACTGGAGACCTTGTGGTTGATTGTCATATTGTGACTATTGAGGGGGATGATGATGGAGCTAATTTTTATTCAAGATTTTTTACACCACTTTATGGCATCAACGAGGATCCGGTCACAGGAATGGCCCATACTATTTTGACGCCTTATTGGACCAAACAATTAAAGTTGAAGACATTGAAGGCTCATCAAGCTTCTGTTAGAGGTGGGGACTTGGTTTGTCATGTTGATGGGGACAGAGTTCAAATTGGGGGACGAGCTCGAGTTGCTTTGAGGGGTCAACTTCATTTGTAGAGATTTCATTTTAATAAAATTGAAACTGAAATATTCTTGAAATTTTGTATTCACTCCTTTCGGCACAATTAAAAATTAGAAAAGGCATTAATTCAAGTTGTCATGAAATTCTGTCTGCTGCAATCAGAAAATTTTGAGAATAAACAAAACTTGACGATCGCGATCCCAACGTAAAGCTGAGATCACGGTCGCGGTCATTTGCATTGCATTGACAGGTTGACAAGTATAGAGAAAATTGAGTAATTTTATCAATTTTGACTCTCAAAATGACCTAAAGTCACTTCTAAATTGATCTTTCGTAAAATCTTGTTCATATAAGTGGAGGAATCATGAAGAAAATGTTTTTTGAGCTGACAAGCTCAACAAAAAAGAAAAAAGAAAAGATTGAAAAGAAGGTTGAAGTTGAAATAGAAGAAAAGGAAATTAAAGTTGAGTCCAAATCATCAAAAAAAGATGTCAAAATCAAAGAATTGTTGAATGAAACAGAATTAAAGTTCATCGAAGCTCAATATCACTCCACAAAGAAAAAAGATGAACAAGGCAATTATGTCATTTGTACTTTCTTGGACACTTTAACAGATGTTCATGACGATGTGGATCTATCTTGGTTAGAACAGGGAGACTGTGCTTCTTGTAATCATACCAAAAATGCGGGAATGAGAGAATATTTTGAAAAACGGAGGTTAATAATTTCATTGTAATATAATTATGTTAATTTATAAATTTTAATGTGCTTCAAAATGAATTTAGTATTGTAGCCAATGTACTTGGAGGTGATCCGAGACTATTACGAAAATTATTTTGGTTTCGAGAGAAAGATTCTGACAAAAAATTTCTCACAAAATCTTTACTAACTTATCGAAAATCTCTTCATTTTTCTCAAATGTTTGCCTATCTCAGTAAAAAGGTAATTTAATTATTTAAATTAAATATTTATACAATTATAATTCATTTAAATTTAATTTGCTTGATTTTCAGCTCGAAATGCCTTCCGGGTCAAATGTTCTGAGTGTCGCTTGGAGTAATGACAAAAGCCTCAAAAATTTTGGTGATTAATTATTTCTAACTAAATATTACTCAGGGAGTACAATTAAAAATAACAATTATTTTTAATAGATAGTTATTTGGCTTGTGGAGGTCACGACGGAATGGTCAAAGTTTTGAAAATTTCTATTCAAGTAAGTTATAGTTACTATTATTTATCAGTACATTTAATATTTAATTTTAATTGTAGTTCGAAATAATAATTAACAGGGTGAAAACTGTAAGGTCGATGCGTCTCGTGGATGTTTAGCAGCTCCAACAAATATCACAAAAAATCAAACACTAGAAGGTCACAAATCCCATGTTGGGGTCATTGCTTGGAACAACAAACATCAAAAATTGACTACAAGCGATGAAAATGGTGAAAATAACTAAAATTAAACTTTACACTTATAAATAACACATTTAATTTTAATTAGGTTTGACAACTGTATGGAAAATGTGTCGAGGGTCATGGTGTGAGGAGATGGTCCATAATCGTGACAAAATTGTGACAAAATCGGGTGTCCGTGATTTGGGATGGTCAAATTGTGGCAGTAAAATTTGTATCATTTACGATGATGGCAAGTGATTAAATTATCGTTAAATCGAAATATATTTAAAGAAATTAAATTAAGTTGATTAAATAAATATTATTATACAAACCACAGGAAATGTTCTTGTCGGATCATCAGACGGAGCTCGAATCTGGGGAAGTGAATTAAATTTAAATGATTCAAAATTAGCGGGAGTTTCATGGGCCCCAAATGGAACCCAAATTCTATTTGCTCTTTCCAATGGAGAAATTCTGATTTATGATCAAGCTGGAACATTCCAATCAAAATTGACATTAAATCGATGGACCAAAGAGAATGAAAAAAAAAATTCACAAAAAGATCAACAAGTTGTGTCCATTCGTTGGCATTATGGGGGCATCGAGTTTTTTTGGACACTTCCCACACTTGTCATTGTCTGGAAACATAATTGTATGCACTTACTACGAAAAATTCATGATGATGACCCCATCATGACAGAAACTGAATTGACAGCCACTTGTGGAGAGTGGAGTCCAAATGGCCAATTTTTTGCAGTAGGAGGTTAAAATAATAACATAATCTTTAGATTAATTATTATCAAATTAATTAATTTGATAATTAATTACAGGAACACCCCACGGAATTAATCAAGGAGTACAAGACAATAAACCTCAACCTTTTGCACCGTTTGACCAAATTAATGTTTTCAGTCCTTATGGAGTGGTAGGTTTACAATTAACAAGATTATCATTTGAATCATAATTAAATCTAAATATTTATTTCTAGTTTCTTCAAGCAATTAAAATACCGGGAACTCCCTGTAGAAGCCTTGCTTGGGATGTTTTGTCATTAAGATTAGCAGTTGGAGTTGGAGAGAACATGTTTTTTGCCAACATTCGTCCTTGTTATAAATTTGCCTTGTTTGGCAACAATACTCTCGTCTATGCTTTCAGTCTTTCTGATGGTTCCACCCAGTTAGGATTTTGGAATGAAAATAAGGCAAATAATTTTTACAACAATTTATTTAAAATAATTAATTATTTTATTTTATTTTGATTTATTCAGTTTGTAACACAAGAAATCCCGGGTAAAATTGTCGACTTGAAAGGAAATGAAGAACATTGTGCCATTTTGTCTTTGACCACTACTGGCTGTTACAATGCAACAATTATCAATGCTAACGGAAATCCAATTGATAGTGAGCTATAAAATAAAAATAATTTTAATTTTAAATAATAATAATTATTATTTAATTCAGTTAATTAAATTTATTTTCAATTTATAGGCATAACTATCGTCACCATTGATCCTTTCATGATAAATTTGACGAGGAATAAAGGTAAATTAATTATTTTTAAAAATAATAATTAAAAAATAATGCCAATTTTTTTAAAAAATTTAGTGCTAATTTGTGTGGCTCCGAATGCAATTAATGTGTGGAGATTTGACGACAACAAAGATGAGGTCATTGGTACTGACCTCGTGGCACGACGTCGTCTCCGAATTTTTCATATTGACGAGTCCCCCACTATCATTGGTGAGAGTACTGATGAGAGTAAACTGAAAGAGGTAATTAAAATATAATAATTTAATTAAAAAATTAATAATAATTAAAATATAATAATTTA
>JAQIVZ010002639.1:0-19265 GCA_034700945.1 Arrhopalites spinosus | reverse complement strand
CAATTTTGTATTTTAACTATTTCCATACTAAACACAATGCAAACAAAACGTACATATTACTTAATGGGGGTTGGAGGAATCATTTTTAACGTAAATTGAGGTCTCAAAATTCAACCGCTCAACAATAAGATAACTTAAAATTTAAATAATATAAGGTCAAAGATCATAATTGGGTCAGACTAAAGTGCCAGACTATGTTCTGGTCAATTTTCGAAATTCTATCTGCAAAACAAAAGAATTTTTATCTGCAAACAAAATTAAAAATTCTATCTGCAGAAAAAAAGAATTTATCTGGAAAAAAAAATAATGCCATCAAGAAATATAAACATGAGCCCTTCCTTTCCCTGTGAAGGAACAAAAAAACTTCTCTGGGTTTCATTCATGCCATCGACTCACATCAGGATTTTTAAAGTCGTTCAGTTCAACCTATTTTAAACCTATTTTCCTAGCACTGTACACGTGACTTTGGGGCATTTCTTCTTTTTTTAGCAAAGAAGGCTTGACGACTTTTCTCAATGACAAAAAATGAGATGGACCACAAAAAGCTGGGTCAGGTTCACAGTTATAAAGTTCTTTGTTATAACATTTAAGTTTTTTGTTATATAAATGGTCTTTTCTTATAAAAAGCATGAACAGTTGATGGGACTAACAAATCCATCATCATCTTTTATCATGTATCACACAATTTTTTGGCTATATTTTTTTGCAGATAGATTTTTTAAAGGGATTCCTTTGTAATGAATATTATTTTCAAAAGTTAACATGGAGAGATGGATGCTTTATTGTTAGTGCAATGTCTTTCTCATGTCCTCATGCCTTAGGCTAATCATTTTGTCTTCACTAGTCTCCAGCCTTAATTCCCTTATCAGTTAAGAATGGAGATCATGGAAAGACCCAATTTTAAAATAAGCTCAACCATTTTTTGGAATCTCACCTCCATCCTCCATTCCGTGTGTAGACGTGGACGAATAAAAAACTTTTGATTCATTTTATTTGTCAAATGATGATTTCTATTTGCAAAAATATTATTTACAAACAAAAACATTTCTTATTTGCAAAATAATTATTTTTATTTAAAAATATTATTTGCAAGATAGGTATGAATACTTGAACGCCATTCACAACTTTTTGTGCCGTCAACCACATTTACTCTACATACCAAAAAAATTTCTTCATCTCAGTTAAAATTAATTTAATTGACATTTTTTTCATTTAAATAAATTCTGTACTAAATGATTGAACAAATGATGGGCGCAAATTGTCACAAAAAATACAGTAAAGTTTTATCCCAAAATATTGGGCATTTTAATTAAAATTAATTACTTTTGTGTTTTGTTAACTTGGACACCGATTAGTAAAATAGCTGACGATAGTTTTGTGTAGCAGTGGCAAAGAATTTCAATCTGGTTTGCTGCTAAATAGGTTGTGTATTTAAGTCATTAAGTATTTAAGTCTGTCATCAAATAGAACATAATTATTCTATTTGAAAAACGATTAATTCTATCTGTAAAAATCCTATTTGCAAAAAATAACATTTTTTATTTGCAGAAACATCATTTTTATTTGTCAAAACAATAATATTCCGTAAAATAAATGGTTCCAGCTAAACCGAACAAAATAATTTGACAAATATGAAACCAAAATTTATTATTACAAATAAATTTAAAAAATGTATCCGCAAAATACAATATTTCCCATTTTTATTTATTTTACAAGGACGAAAAGGATAAGGAGCGGCTTAAGAAAAGAGGAAAAAATACCTAAAAGGGATCAAAGTTCATTGTCGTTCCTGTCCTTTGACAGACCCTTTCATGTGTACTGTTCAAAAATTAGATATTTTGTCCGTTTTTTATTTTGCATCATAAAGAACCAAGACTATCACCACTCAACGAAAAAATAAATAAAAATTTCAAACACTCTCCCATACAATTACTTTTAATAACTTTTTTTTAAAAAATATTACATAAAATTATAATAAAAATTATTTTGTCAAATGTTGGTGTCATGAGGAATAACCGTGAGTTTTCCTTCGCGCGAAAAAGTGGAATTTGAGCTCTCCACCCTTTCGTTGCTCTTAGCCCACTCCGCCATTTGAGGGCACAGCCCCCCACAAGGTTTGAACACAATGGCCAGGGAAGATTTGACAAGACGAGAAAGAGTGACCCTAAATTGTTTGTACATGGCCAAATAAACAAAAAAATTGACGGCACTGCTCCCATACTCACAAACATTGGAGAATCCCAAAAAAGGGTAGAGACACTCAATGTAAAAATCTTGTGAGGCCATTAGAGCATTCACCAGTGAAAATATTCCAATGGGTAAGGCTGCCACTAAAAATATGACCAGTATCACCATCACCATTTTGGTTATTCGGTCAAATTCCCGCTCCCATTTTTTATTCCCTGAGGCATCCACCATTATTTTAGTTCCATTTAAATCCACTCCATTTTCACCGCCCATTGATCGTTCCTTTGGTCTCGCTCTTTCTAATTTATCCCGTGTTTCCCGCGCCTTGGCTATGGACACCAAGAGGGCTATACTGACCCCCGTCATCACGAAAGAAGGCAGAATTTTAATTAAAATCCTGGACCAAAAACAAGCACGTGTTAAAAATTATCCAGCAATTTTGAAAAATAATTTGAACTTACCCGCGTATCCAGAATTTAATTTGCTTGCCCACTGGAGACTGACTTGGCGGGTACCATTTGGTGCCATTGAGTGTGTTCTCCCCCTTCAAAGCTGGGGCATCTTCCAGAGAGACTCCAATGTACATTGGCGGGATGATGAAACTTGAAATTATTATGGTGGCGGTTATTATGCGCATGACATTCCGCCCACTGAACCAAATCCGGCTTTTTAGGGGGTGGCGCACGGCCAAGTAACGACAAATGGCGATGGTCAATGTAAGATAAATGGACCATACAGAAAAAATCTGGAATTAATTATTGGCGGGGATTTCAAATATATTTTTACAACTCACATAATAAAATATTTCTTCACAAAGTGTTGCCACTTTCCGCCCATAGGCCGAGCGGTATTCTCCGTGTACACGCCGATCCAGTACGAGACTATGGCGAAAGAGGGCTCTGACAAGACAGAGAAGGTCAGCGAAGGCCAAGGCAGCTAAAAAAATATTAATGGAATTTTTCCACATGTTGGATCTGGTGAAGACCGCTAAATTCAAAATATTTGTCACAATTCCAACAATGCAAATAAAAATGACTAATTCGTGATGAATTTCTTCATAGGAATCCCAAAATGAGGTCCAATTTTTTGAACAGTATTGGCTCTCGTCGGAGTCGTCCATGGCGGGAATATTTTAAATTAAAATTTCTTTTTAAGAATTTAATTGGAGATCTTCCACACTTGTAAAGATTTTAGATGGGAATAGATAGTATAAATGTATTTTTGTTTGAGTCAAAAGAAAAGACTGGGATTCAAGGACAGTTGGCAAGATTCAAGCACATGGGACTCATAAAAAGAGGATGGGCCATTCATTTTTTTGTGGAAATACTTATCTCCATGAATAGCATGCACTGTAGCCCTACCCCCTCAATTTGTGAGCTTCAAAACAGATTTTTTTTTTTATTAAGAATCAATCACGTCACACGTCAGTCTTCATGGCCTTGTTGATTTTAAGAGTTTGAAACTTTTTTAAATTCCCCACAATTTTTTGACTGATGTCTCCATTGGCAAGTTTTATAAAAAATTAACTTACTGTTGACAGTTTAGGATTGATCACTTGTATAGATTTTCCATAATTAAATTATTTATTTTTTTGTAGGAAAATTAATCTGTAAAGTCATTGCCAATAATTTATTTAATTTTCCTCATCCATTCTACACTCTTTGTGTGAGAAATGAGTTGCAAAATTTTATAAGTATTTTTTTGCAAATAAATTCATTGTGAATATATACATGTATATTGTACTATAGTGCCCAATTTTTGCAATTTGACTTTGAGGATTGAAAATTTTACAAAATGTTTATTTTCCGTACAAAACAACAACTTATGGCCCAAAATTTTATTAATTTTATTTTGAAAATGAAACACTTTACTATTTAAAATGGTTATATGGAAATTAGCCATGAAAATGAAATGTAAAACGATTGAAAATAATTTTTGCAACATTTTGCAAAATATTTAATTTGTTGCAAAAAAATCATTTTTAAAATTAATTAGAAAATCGACTCAATAAAAAATGGCTCTGAACATCCGGAAAAGGACTTTCACCTTTGACAACAAGACCCGCCAAAATTTGACCCACAATGGGTGCCAATTTAAATCCATGACCACTGAACCCACACCCCAAAACAAGGCCCTCAACATTGGGAACTTTATCCAAAATAAAATCAAAATCAGGGGTACGAGTCAGCATACAAGTTTCGGCTGTAACTGGTTCAAATTGAACTCCATTAAAAAAATTTCGTAAAAATCCGTCACTAATTTCATCTTTAATTCGGCCCAGTTCCGGTTGAAAATCTCGGTCGTCTGGGTCAATAACTTTGTGGGCTCCGTGTAGTCCAATTTTAATTTGATTTGGATATTCCAAAGCCGGTCCGCCATAAAGGCCTTGACCATAAGCAATAAAAACAGGGAATTTACCATCCCAACCCGAAAACTCCGAGGAATTATTGACCCTGAAGTAAGCCACAGTAGACTGAATCGGTTTCAAGGGTAATTTGAGCGCCAAATTTTGAATTTCTTGATTTTCCTGAATTTGTATCTTGTCCAAAATCTTTTGAGTCCAACTCCCACCAGTCACGCAAATCTTTTTGGTTAAAATGGCGTCCCCGGGAGTTCCGTCCGGTCGGAGAGTCTCAATTTGAAAGAAATTCCCGCTTTTCTTGAATTGAATCCCCACAATTTTGGTGTTGTCCATGAGTTTACAATTATTTTGACGCGCCAAAATTTGAAACATTGAAACTGCCTTAGTGGCATTGAGTACCCCTGAATTGGGACTGTACACTCCAATGAAATGAGGGGGAAGAGAAATGGGCGGGAATTTTGAAGTGACTTGAGCTGGACTCAAAATTTCATGAGGGACATTCCATTTTTTCGCTGCACTAATCACGGATAGAAGACCCGGGTAGTCTTTATCACCAAAATCAAGCCCGCCCGTTTGATGAAATACTTTGAAACCCGCCTCTCCTTCAGCTTCACTCCAAGCGGGGTAGGCTTTTGTCATGAGGTGAGTGTAGTAGTCTTCGGGGTAGGTCAAGCGGCAAATTCTGTATTTAAATTTAATTACTATTTATGATAATTATTTACAAATTATTAAATAAATTAATTACCGACTCTCGCCATGACTGGAACCGCGCCGATGGAGAAAATCGTATTGTTCCACCTAATAACATTGTTAAATATTTGTAAAATAAATTAAATTACAATTAAATTTAGCACTTACAAGTAAAACTTTTGGGCCAAATTGTTTGGCGAGGTAGTAGGCAGTGGCACTGCCAATAATTCCCGCACCGACAACGACCACTTCGTACACTTGGGAGGATTCCATTTACAAATTATTTTAATTGTAAAAAATTTATGGAGAGAGTCTAAAAATATTCCAAGGATGTGGCTTGACTGAGAGTGATAAGGTGAGGCTTTTTTTCACAACGCATGACCTTCATATTTCTGCTATGGGACACAAGCCAAGTGGCTTATCAAATTAACCCTCTCCCATTGGAAATTTTATACTTTGAATATTTTAATTTGTAATAGCCATGGGGCATTTCCCTCCAAAAATATTTTGAATTAAATTCAAGGAAAGCAACAACTTCGAAAAATGGTTCATATGCAATTTTTGAAAATGTTTTTTAATAAAACAGAAAAATACAATTAAAATTTTGTACTTTTTAATTTTCAATTTTGAATTGAAATTGGATGGCCATTTTGTTTTCAGACATAATAAATTTATTTTTATTATACAAATAAAAATCCACTGCACAATTAATTTACAATATTTCACATTTTACAATAATAATTAAATTCAAAACCAACAGTTGGTTTTGAATAGTTACTATTTTAATAACTAAACATAATTTTAATTAAATTTAATGAAGAAATAATTAAACTAATTAAACTAATTAAATAGTGGAAATCTACTAGTAAAGAAATAATTAAACGTTAAGAACGAAAAAAAAACCACACGACCATGATTTTCGCAATTAAATTAACTGAGGCCTTGTTATTTTTTTTGCTTAACGTTCAATTAAATTAATTAAAGGTACAATTAAATATTTAATAATAAATAATTTAAAATAAAGAGACTAGTCATATGACTCACATAATGGATTTTAATTGGGTCTCACAGATATGGGGCGGAAATTGGGCTAGAACCCTCAAGCTCTAGAGACACTCGAGCCCTCACTATCAACTTTATCAGAAGCCCTAGAGGTCATCACAGTAGAAGGTTGACCTCCTGATCTACTCTCATTGCCCGTAGTCTCAGCATGTGTCTTGAAATAGACATCGACCCGTTGACAAGTCGCAAATAAATGTCGCCATCCGGAGCCACAAAAACGGATAAAAGTGAGTCGAAATATTTTGGACATGGCCAAATAAATGAAAATATTGACGGCACTACAAAAATATTCACAAACATTTGAAATCCCCAAAAATGGATAGAGACATTCAATGTAAAAATCTTGTGAGGCCATGAATGCATTCACCAGGAAAAATATTCCAGCGGGTAATTCAGCCACAATAAATAAAACCAAAATCCCCACCAACATTTTCGTCGTTCGATCAAATTCTACTTGCCATTTCAAATCGTTCACTTTTGCGCCATTCACTTGTATTGTGGGAACGACGCCTTGAGATTTATCCATTTTATCTTCAGTTATCCTTGGAGGATTTCTATGAAACAATCTCAACCTTTTTCGCGCCGTTTTCGTCAAAGAAAAAATGAGAGCGAGGGTGATGCCAGTCATGAGCAAGCATGGAACTATTTTGATGAGAATTCTACAAAAAGAAAAGTCACATGACCCATTTTTCCAGATGAATGTTTCAAAAATAACAAAACTAATTTACCCGCGAATCCAAAATTTAATTTGTTTGCCCAGCTTGGTTTGAGTGGGTGGGTACCATTTGGTGCCATTTTTGGTGTCCTCCCCCTTCGCAATGGGCGCTTCCTTAATGGAGATTCCGATGTACATGGGCAAGATAATGAGACTTGACATGATGACCGTAATGGCCGTCATGTACTTGATATTTCGGGGGGTGAACCAAATTTTACTTTTCAGCGGGAAGCGCACGGCCAAATAACGACAAAAAGCGACCAACAGAGTTATGTATATGGACCACACGTGGAATAACTATAAAAAGGCGCCAATTAATTTATTTGAAATAATATTTCTCTAAAGTCTGCTCACGTGATAGAAGATTTCTTCACAGAGGCCGGAGACTTTCCTGACGTACGGTGTTCGATATTCCCCATGAGCTTTTCGGTGAAAAACGAGGCTATGCCGTAAGAGGGCACGAGTAAGGGAAAGGAGGTCAGCTAAGGCCAAAGCTGTGAGGAAAATATTGAACGAGTTTTTTAACATGACTTTCCTGGTAAGGACACCCAAATTCAAAATATTTGTCAAGACTCCAACGACGCAGATGAAGAGGACGAGCTCATGGTGTAAATATTTGTCGTACTCATCCCAAAACCATTTCCAGGCGGGGCTGCAGTAGGAGTGGGAAGTTTGATTTTGTTGTGTGATATTTGTACTCTCACTCTCATTACCAAGTTGAAAAGTGGAATTCATTTTTTGGCTGGGTGTGAATGAACAAGGAGGACTGGATTTAAAGAGGTTAATGATGAATAAAATTTTAATTTTCTTTGTCGTTTCAGCTTCATGAGAGTTCCGGGTGGAAAAATCCAACCGCATTTTTTTGGAGCGCAAAAGTCTACCACTTTTTCCTCTTCGAGGGAAGTCTAAGGAAATTGACGTCAACTTTTTTGTCTTGTTCAATTCATTTCAATTTACTTTGGACGTCATTAAATCCCTTCATTTTTGCCAATTGAAATTTCTATACAAAAAAATTCGCAGTTCGCACTGAACCAGTTTTCTACCCTTCAGTTCTTGGATTAACTTGGGAGGGTTGACACTTCCATTGAAAATGTCTAAAAATGATTTCTTTAAAAAGAAATTCTTGGCTAGAGTGAGGCTAATTATGGAGTTCGTGTGAATTTTTCAAGTTTAAAATGTCAAAACGTGCCACGTGTTTTAATTAGAAAAATGACTCATATGTTCATTTAAAATGTAGGAGGAGTAGGAGCATTTAACTTGCAAATTTTCTTGAGAAATGTATGTATAGGACAAAAGTATTTAAATGTTTTTTTATACATTTAGTTTTTATAAAATTAAATGAATCACAAAAATATTTTCCGCGCTGAACGGGCTGTCAAAATTAAATGCATTTTTACAATTTTCAGTTTAGCTGCATATACAGGTGTTCTAATTTGCAAATTAAATTGTATGCATGCCCGAAATGGGTCCTGAGAGAATCTTGAAATGAAAAAAATAATGGAACCAATAAGTCTGATTGAGTGGAACCCACAAGTATTTTAATGAATTAATAAATAAATGGTGGGAAAATTAAAAGATTTATTTCACAAACTAAATCAAAAATTAATTAACGATTATTAAGTTTTTAGTGACGTCACATATAAATAATGGTGCTGTACGATCATTGCATTGGGATATTGCTGTAGCTTTGATTTTAATTGTGATTTATTTATTAATCCATTAAAATTATAGAATAGTTAATCACAACATGTGACAATATAATTAAATAAATGATAGACATGAATTAAATGAACTAAAATTTTGGTGACTTGGCAATTGGCACTCTCATTTCACTTGCCTTTAATTTAATTTTTATCATTTGGAATTAAATTTTAAATCCTTTAAAGCTCTGACGGTATTTTATTATAATAAATTCCATTTTTGATTCGTGATATAAATGTTGACCACATAAGTTGTATTTAATAAATTTTAATCATGGTTAAACTTAATCTCAGAGATTAATTCCCCACCAATTAAACTATTTAAATCTCATTGTGTTCCCTTTCTAATCATGAAAAAAAATGTTTGACAGAATTAAAATAAAGACAGAGACCACCTGCATGTTTTTGGGTTATCAATTTTTTACATGGAACAAATGACGTCAATAATTTAATGTAAATTGACAATTAAAAAAAATTGTTTTTTGATTCACCTTTACATTACAGGACAAAATAATTTGCATTAGTGATAACCTTCAAGGCCACTTGCAATTTTCGTCATTCTTTTTTCGGTCCACTCGTCAAAAGGACAATAATTGGTAATTGACGCAACTTTCAACAAATATTAAAATAAATTTCAATTTACAATTACAATTCAAGTCATGGGGTCAAAGGTGACCTATAGTCTCCTCCTCTTTTTCGTGTTTACATTGTGCGCTCAAGCCAAAGACAATGGCGAAGACTGTGTGGACACGAGTGAATGTGACGCAACCAAGTGGCTTGAATGTTTGGAGGGAAAATGCGCCTGCCCAGCTAAATCATACTACGACGCCATAAACCAGCCCACAACATGCCGAAAGTTTGTGAGAGAAGAATGCGCTACATCCGCTTCAATGCCCTGTCCTTTTTTCGGTGTTTGCAAGTCCAATTTAATTAAATTGGTTTGCAATTGTAATTCAGGTTTTGAGAGTACTCCGACTTTAAAATGCGCCATTGCGCATGGTAAAGGATGCCAGAATACAGCGCAATGTGATCCCGATGCTTTTCTTGAATGCGCGGGAACTCCCAAATTGTGCTCATGCCCCCCAAATTCTGCTTTTGACGACAGGTCAAAAAGTTGCCGGTTAAATCCAGGACAAGTTTGTGTCGATTCGACAGATGTCGGGGTTCAGCAGTGCGCCAGATATTCTAATTGTACTCTCGACCCAGAAACGGGAGATTCAAAATGTAAATGCGAAGCAGGTTTAGAAGCAAGTTCCGCTGGTTACTGTGTCGTCAAATTTGGCGAGGAATGCTCGGAGAATTCTTTAAATTTCCCTCCTTGCGATAAGCTCAATGGGGTGACTTGTTTAGAAAAAAAATGCCAGTGCGCTAAAAATTCGCATGTTGACTCCTCCCAATCAAAATGTTACCTGGATGTAGGTCAAGCCTGTTCCGACCCTCCTGTCCCAGAAAAAGGATCCTGTGATGGAGAAAAATTTAACGAGTGTCTAGGTAACATTTTAATTACCATTAATTAAAAATTAAATTTTAATTGGGTAATTTATTTCAATAGATAAAATTTGCGGGTGTCCTCCTGGGTCAAAATTAGACGCAAATGACGTTTGCGTCCTTGATTTTGACGCCACCTGTAATCCCGCCGAAGAAAGATGTGACCCCAGCAAGTACTTGATCTGTTCGGGGACCAAGTGCTCCTGCGCTAGTGACGCTACAAAGGTCGATGACATGTGTGTTCTCAACCATGAATCAAAATGTGTCCCTGGAGGTCAACCTTGTAACCCAAGTCAATTTCTGGGATGCCATGATGGGACTTGTGGGTGTGAACCTGGGGCTGAATTTGACCCCGTGTTGAAAACATGCGTGCTCCTTCATAACCAAGCATGCAGTGCTAAAGAGGGCCCATTATGTGATGATAGAAAATATTTAAGTTGTGATAAAATCATTGGCAAGTGCCTATGTGACAGTAACGCCCTCTGGGACAATGATCGTTTCATGTGCTTTTTGAACATAAGCGCACAATGCCAAGCTGGAGGTCAAGAGTGCAATCCCAGCACCTTTTATGTTTGCAGCTCGGGGCGCTGTAATTGTGATTCGAATGTTGGCGCTATTTTGAATGACCTCATGTGCGTGATAGAACCTGCGCATGCATGCCAAATTGGCGATGATAAGCAGCCATGCAATCCATCAAGATTTCTGACATGTGAACAAAGTGAAAATGGAAATTTTTGTGGGTGCAAAGATGGCTCTGTGATGGACACTGATCAAGTGTGCGTACTCAATTTGGGTTCAACTTGTAGTAGTGACCCAGGTCAACAATTGTGTAACCCAAAAATGTTTCTGACTTGTGATCAGGATCAACTTTGTACTTGTGGAGATCACGCAACATTGGACGCAGAAAAGAACATTTGCCTCTTAAATTATAAATCGAGTTGCGCAAACTCCTTGGCGCAACAACCTTGTGATAATCGTAAATTTCTCAGCTGTCTCCAAAGTAAATGCGACTGTGCGCCAGATAGTCATTGGAATGCGCAAAATGATGGCACATGCTACTTGAGTTATACTTCACCCTGTGGCTATGACACAATAAGCGCAATTTGTGACCCAACTCAATTACTAATTTGTAATGAAGGCGGTGCTTGTGGCTGTGGAGATAAAGAGGTCACCATTTTTGACCCTTTCAACAACAAATGCGCTCTTGTAACTAACGCGCCTTGCAGGCATGATTATGAATGCATTCAAAATTCCGCTTGTAATGGCACCTGCACTTGCAAAGGTAAATTAAATCAAACAGCGCATTTTCAGTTTTCTAATTTTTTGCGATTTTTTCAGACGACTTTTACGCCAATTCAGTGGGAAAATGTGTGCGCGAGTTCAATGACCTTTGCAGTGACTTTTCGGACGACTACTGTAATATTGAGGGAAATCAAGCATGTGACCTGGGTCAAGATACTTGTGGTTGCGCAGACGTAGTACACATGGAATTTGTTCCTGAAGATGATTTTTGTTATACAAAAGCGCGCGGCAATTGTGATGTCACTAGCACCACCATCCAATGTTTACCGCCTTTACTTTTATGCGACGCTACAACTAGCAAATGCATTTGCGATCCCGCGCTCGGTTTTGTCGATGATGATGGACACGGCAAGTGTCTCAAAACATTTGGGAGTGTTTGTAACAGGACAGATGGCGCGCAAGGTAGCTGTGATTTCGATCCTCACGGAGAATGTCTTGAAGATAATAAATGTGAGTGCTCTCAAAATTATGTGCGTATTACTGGGACTATTCCACGATGCGCAGGTTATTTTGACTCAGCCTGCGCGGATGATTTGGAATGTCTTTCTTCTGCTTCTCTTGGGTGCAATCAAGAAACCAAAAAATGTTCTTGTGTGGACAATCAACACCAAATTTATGATGAGCCAAGTGGCCTCTGTCAAAGTGTCCTCGGTGGGCCCTGCAATTTGACTCTGGTCAATGACCCTGACCCCATTTTGTTGTGCAAGGATGGCCTCCAATGTCAATCGGTTGATGACCAACATTCTAAAATTGGGACTTGCGGTAATGGCGCAGGGACTCTTGTTGTGAATTTATTTATGCTCGTGTGTTCACTTTATTTTCTAGGTCACTAGAAGTCGTTAACCTTTGTTGTTGTTTTATGTTTTATAAACGTTTTGGAATTATTTAAAAATACGATGAACGTTTTGGGAAAAATATTTTCATTTTATTTATTTATTTATTTATTTATTTTTAAAAACACAACGCATCAATCATGACAAAATTTATTTGTTGGCCACTGACCTTTGGATAATTTGTTGTTCATGTTATTCTCCGTTTTGATGGATTGACTAATTGACCGATTGACAAACAATAAATAAAAGTTCTGAAAGGAATTTCAAAGGTTTTAAAGTATTTTATTAAATAAATGTTAAAGTAAAATAAAGTTAATTGTATTAAAAATTAAAATGACTTGCCTTCCAAAAGAAACCCAAATCAGACTTTGAAGATGACAACCACAAACAAAGTTGTACCAACATGACGAAGAAGATAAAATCAAGTTGAAATAACAGTTGAAATAATTGAGTAGAATAATTAAATTATTATCGTTTGACACTGTATGCTGTAAACAGGATGAAAAATGAAAAATCTTAGAAACGAAAAAAAATTGTGGCGTAGAAACCCTTGAATTTTTGTGCGAGTACGGAGTCGTCAAAGTGTTTTGAATTTTTTTTTCCAAAATAGTTAATGGTCAATTAAAAATAGAATATATTCATCAATTGCGTTAAAAATAGTGGGATGGAAGCTCTATCAGGTAAGCAAATAATTTTAAATTAATTTTTTAAAGTAAAATGGACTTTACATGTTTAGCCAAAGGACATAAGTTCAATGTTGGGTCTTTCGCCTTGTAATACATAATTTGCCATGTGGCCAATATCATTTTTACAAAATATTTACCTGAAATAATGTGCATTTATATTTAATTACAATTAAATAACGTGTATTCAATATTTGTGCAACGTGTACTACTTTAAAATATTAATAATTTCTTTCTCGTTGTTTCAATTTTTCAGACTCTGTTTAGGATCAAAGAAAATTTATTATCATTTTACAAAGTTTTTGGTTTTGGGTGAGTTTGAGTAATATAATTTAGTAAATTATTTAATAAAGATGTCCTAAAACATTACACAGTCATGGTAGTACAACTTGAATAAAATTGAAAATGAAATTTCTTTGATTTTGTAGATTGCCCAAACGTATGGAGTAGTGGTGGTTGTCATCGGTTTGGTCTTCGTCGTATGTTTCAGGTAAATCCGTTATTTAAATTAAAATATTATACTACAAAATTGTAATCTCATGTAAAAATTAAATCCAGTTTCAATGTGACTTTCTTGTAATTTGTTTGTGCTCATCGCTGACGGATGATGATACAAATTTTATTCGAGATCTCTAAAAATTTATTGTAAATTAATTTGAAAAAATCAGCATTATGATGATACTATATTTTTTATTGTTTTATAGTGATGCAGACGGAGAGTACATTTTTTGGCACAAAATTATATCAAAAGGCAGAAGGTTTTTTTATTCTAATCGCTAAGAACAACCCAGATGTCATGAAGCTTTTGACCGGATTGGGAATAGAAGTATTATTGAACCGGCCCACAGGATTAGAATTTCGACCCACAGATTTTACTTTTTTCGACCCATAAATACTTGGCCCACACAATTATAAATTCGGCCCACAGAATTAGAAGTACGACCCAGAGATTTTACTATAATCGACCCACAATTATTAATTCAATTGATTACTCAAAAATTAAATCTAAATTATGCCCTCGACTCGATTGGATTCGCAATGCGCCTCGGATTCATGCCAATTCCGGGGGATTATTTGCTAAATGTCAGTATGGGACAAAACAATAAACGAGGTCGGCCAAAGTTAATGACCAAGGCATTGCACAAAAGTACCCCAATCCTTGTTTCAGTGGCTCTTGAAAAATAATTAATTATCCTTGATAGTAAAAATATTGTGAAAATTTATTTTGATGTTTTCAGTTCAGGTTTTATGACTGACGTTTGTTACATTATGTCCCCATTTTTTAATAAATGTGAGAATCCACGGAAAAAGGGGGCAGTGGTATATCTTAGAACTCTATGGTTCCGCACATGTTAATCAAATGTGCGGCGCCCACTTTCTGAAAGGATACCACTGCCCCCTTATCCCGTGGATTCTCACAAATATTGTTTGATGTTTATCTTTGTTCTCTCACTGCTGTTTTTGGTAATTTTGTACACTTTTTTGATGCTCCGTTGTTTTTCTGTAGCTGTCATGTTGGTAATTATTTCCCGTAATTTTTGTCAAATTAAATTTAAATTTATCATCCTCAGTTTATCATGCACTGCATACACTTATCTACGTGTTGAAACGACGATGCTCCTCTCATGAATGGCTAATTTTTATTTCCGGGGTCGAGTGCATAATTTAGATTTAATTTTTGAGTAATCAATTGAATTAATAATTGTGGGTCGATTATAGTAAAATCTCTGGGTCGTACTTCTAATTCTGTGGGCCGAATTTATAATTGTGTGGGCCAAGTATTTATGGGTCGAAAAAAGTAAAATCTGTGGGTCGAAATTCCAATCCTGTGGGCCGGGAAAATTAACATCCTTGGGAATACTGGGGGTCGGTATCGCTGAAGGTGTGTGTGTGGGTCGAAGAGCTGGACACGTTCTACCAAAATTGAATTTGGAACAACCAAAACAACAACAGACTGTCTCAATAGTTAAGATTGCAAGTTTCCATATGACAAATAATTTTTACAAAGAGACCAATGAGTTCCCAATCCTCAAAAAACTGATTGAGGGATTAGCTCTTGCGTCTCAAAAATTTGGTAATTCATACTTTGTTTTCAATATGAAGTAAATAAAATGGAGACAATACTAATCATTAATATTTTGACTTTGCAATAATAATTTCATCCTCAATTGTTTTCCAGATGAAAATCAAAAAATGGACAATACATTTTTATCCGAAGTGGAGGCAGAACTCACCGAAGAAGAGTCTGACAAGTGAAGTGAGATAATTTTATTATTTTACTGTACAGAAAACATTTAATTATTTTATGTATTTATTCCAAAATATTCATGACGTATGTTTTCTATTCTTTGTTTTTCAGGAGGGGTCCACAATTTATACAGAATTGATCTGCCTTTAATTTTAATTGTTGTTAAACAAGTTTTAAATCCTTTTGCCTTTATTAACTTTTTTATAATAGAATGAAAGTCTTAGAATTCAACATGAAAAATAAATGTTTTTATAATTTTATGTACAAAGTAAGTGAGGGTTCCTAGAAGATAACCCCAAGTGGAATTATTCCATCAAGTCACTTGGAGGATCAAGAGCCACTTTGGGTACACAAACTAACTTGTACCTGTTACTCAGCTATTGATGAACCGATTTGGCCAAAAAAAAACAAAAGTTTATTTTCGTTTTCTTTGGGACGACTTCTTTTTATATATTTTGTTTTTGACCTTTGTCATAGTTTGACCTAACAATGGACATTCGCGACATGTATAGAACGAATCCAAAATGCATTATAGCCACTTTGTTCCCCTCAAAAAAGTAGTCAGAGATCCCAAATGATAGGTGTCTCACGTTGACCTTTGACCCAGGACAGCCATTCAAAGTCCAATATTTTACATGTTAAAGATATGGCAGTCATGTTCAGGTGCAGTGAGTGTTCAAGTCCTTGTTCAAAAATAAAGCTTTCAACAAAAATCAAAATAATTTAATTTGACCTCTGGAGGTCACAAAAACTCAATTTTCACTATGACCTGAATATGAACTTTAAAGAGCAGGTCAAGTAACACCTTTCCACCACGTTTCAAAATTTTAGGATGAAAACTTGATTTTGTAGTCCCAGTGTGAAAATGGTGTCGTATGACGGCCATATCTTTAACATGTAAAATATTGGACTTTGAATGGCTGTCCTGGGTCAAAGGTCAACGTGAGACATCTATCATTTGGGATCTCTGACTACTTTTTTGAGGGGAACAAAGTGGCTATAATGGATTTTGGATTCGTTCTATACATGTCGTGAATGTCCATTGTAAGTGACCTACTGTGAGCCACTGGAGCTGAGTAACAGGTACAAGTTCATTTGTGTACCCAAAGTCGCTCTTGACCCTTCAAGTGACTTGATGGAAATAATTTGCCCTCGGGTTATATTCTAGAAACCCTCACTTACTTTGTACATAAAAGTATAAAACTTTGAATATAATATTAATTTTTTATCTTAAATTCTAAAATTTTCATGTAATAACAACTAAATGAAAATCTTGTTGTTATTACATATTTAAATCAAAATATTCAAGAAATTGTATTCCTTTCTGTTCTTTGTTTTCCAACGATGCAGAATAGATTCGAGGAAGAGAAGGATTTTTGAAAGTAAAGTTTAACAAACTTAGTGACTAATAGTAATCATTTTTATTAATTATTGTCATCAAAATTTCATACGTGTTTTATTTCTTTTAATGTTTAGTGTTTAATTTAAGTTTAATTATTCTTTTTTAAATTGACAAAATTTAAATAGAGAATTTTATGGTTTTTATACACTGATTAATTCTTTGAGTTATTTAGAAAAAAGCTTTATTGTATAAATGCTTTCAAATTTTACTTTTGAACCTTTTGTGGTTGTTCATCCTCTCTTTCCAGTAGTACAAAAATAAATTTTTGTAAAAAGTCTTAAGCTGTCAAGAAAATTGTAGGAGCAAAAAATACCCACATCCAATTTTCTAAGTTTTTCTCATAAACCAATGGCCTTGTTCTTGTAATAACAATAGTTTGAAATTAAAATTAAATAGTTAACTTTGAGAAACTTGACTCCATTTAATTTATTTAACATTAAATTATGCTCGTAAAAAACCTGAAATGTTTCCCAGAAAATGGGAACATTTTTATTGCATCAATTTCTTTGAATTTGACCCACCGCCGGATATTTCTGGTCAAGGAAAATTTAATTTTTAAACTTTTGAGAGGAGGAGAAACTATAAAATGAAGATGAAACTCTTGATTTAATTTTAATTTGTCATTATCGTCATCCATTAAATTCTATCCACTTGCTTGTAGTTGGTAATTAATTTGTCATGAATATCCAAATTCAAATTCTATTGGCTGTATGGCTCCTCGTTGCTGTGTCAGTCTCAGTGGGGGCCATTCAAGATGAAGAATCAGTAAGTAAAATTTAAAATTGTATAATTAAAATAGTCATTAAAATAATTTATTTTAATTAGGAATCGATAAAAATACGGGGAGTGAGAGCAGGAAACGGAGAGGAAGGGGACTCGATTCGGCAGAGACGGTGGGGTTGGTTAAGGAGTAAATTAGGCAAGTTGAAGGGTCGCTACAAAGCCCTTAAGGCCACTTACAAACAACACAGGGCAGAACAACAGCAGGGTCAATATCAACAACAACCAACGGGCGAGGGCGGATGTGGCCAAGATGTCAAGTAATTCCATTAAAATTATATTTACATTGTATTTAATTAAATAAACTTGTATAATTGTCATTTAAATTCAATAAAAATTCCCAATTATCTAAATGTGTGTTTTATGCAGCATTAGACACTAACAATGGCAGGCACAAACTAATAAAAATTTGAATATTCGGATGACCAATTAAATTTAATTTTGTGCTTTTATTGGGGCTTCTAAAATTTATTTTTGGAGGTACACATCAATTAGAAATTAAATAAGAGTTTTTAAAATGAATTTCACTTCGTAAACTAAAACATTTTTAGTGGACAACTTGGACGCCGTTGTTTCAACATTTCCAATTTTTTATGAGCCGTACAATCTCAGGTGAATAAAAATTGTTTTTAATTGTAATTTAAACCCATCAATGAGATCATGGGGAGGGAATGTGCAGAATTGTCATTTGGCAATAATTTGCAATTGGAGAACACTTTTTAACTGGGCTGTAAATGAATAAAGGCAAAGGCCTTGAGCTCTTGATCCATGGATTCTCATATTGTAATCATATTGAGATATCATCCAGCACAAGTGTCCATTTTAGCTGTTCATAACATTGCGAATAAAGTTTTAATCTCAATTATTTATTACAGTCCATGGCCAGATAAAGAGAACTCTCACTCAATGTAAAGGAATTTATCGGGTCCGCTAGTGCAACCAGATGGCGTCTGGCCCAGCGGCCCCAGATGAATATGGTTCTCTTTATCTGGCCATTTCATATTTTACAAAATGAAATTAATTCAATTTTGTCCGTTGAACGCCGCCGTTTGCTTGAATTGTTAAACCAATATTAAGTTAAGCATGACTACTAGGTAGACTAATGTAATCTAATGTGGTTGTAAAATTTAATAATAACATAATTGAATAGCATTACTTTCATAATTAGGTGATGAGCGTTAATGAATATCCGCCAATTTTGACTTTTCAAAAAGATTGCAAAGGTTTTTGAAAGTGGGCCGTTGTTGGGGTTCCTTGTTCCAACATGGAATTATAAATTTGGCAAACCTTTAAATTCACAATTTTAAAAATAAGTAAAATTACATTTTGTCAATTTTTGCACAATTTTATGTAAAAAAATTAGGCGGAGAAACCATTGGGCGGAGATTAAAGGGGGGCAGTCCATTCGAAAACCCTCCCGAATTATATTGACAAAATTTGGGGTCCAACGCATTTCCGGGTATGGGACACTCCCGAGTGAGTAAATTTCCCATAGTGTGACTCCTATTTAAGCAAGATAGGCACAAATTTAAATTGTGGTCAGGTGACATTAATTAACCACCAAAATGAAAAGAGACTGACCGTAAGACCAAATGTCCGATTCAATGGAAAACTGAAGATCGCTCAGTGACTCCAGACTTAACCTTTACCAATATAATTTCAAATATTTTGTAATTCGAGTTTCCCGGAAAAATATGTTTCTTTACCATCGCCACGGCAAGGGCTCTTGATTCTTTTTGAGGTACATTGTGTAATTGTACAGCTGACGACTAAGGCCAAACTATAAAACAAACATAATTCTAAAATACGCGCC